>JAXFYN010000486.1:0-58462 GCA_036172215.1 Camellia granthamiana
TTCCATTTCTTTCCTTCACATTTTCCCGTAAACCAAACAGTATCTAAATCTCATTTTATTGAAAACATAATGAATGACTTGTTTTTCTTTTTCTTTTTCTTTTTCAAAATTAGAAGAAAGTTGTGGGTTTTTGATGTTTGGATGAAATTTTGTTTCCTGTTTATGCACAGGTCTGGTTCAAGAGTTGCTCAAGATTTCTTTTTCACAGTCATCTCTCTGATAAGGTATATTAATATCTTCTTTTGCTTCTTGCTTTGCTTTGTTTTTCCAGGATTAATTTGAGGTTGTGAGTGTGACATATATAGATTATTTCTTTTGTAATGGAATTTCTTCGTTAATACTATCTATCGTACCTATCTTGGGAAATGGGTTTCCTCTCTCACAAAAAAAAAAGCCAAAAAATTAAAAAAAATCAACTTTCAACCATCTTTTCAAAACACCTTCCTCATTATTTGATGCCGAAACAGTTTACCCCCTATACTTCAAATATAGTTAGAAAGTTTTTATGTGATTTTGGACCAAATTGCAAGAGTTAATCTGTTAACTGCAAATGTAAAATGATTGTAATACTCTCAAGCTCTATATAATTTATAATTTTTAACATTAATTCAATTAAATCAATATTAATCATAAATTCTTAATTATTTATTGTAATTATTAATTTAAAATTTAATTATATTGTAGATCACAATTATATCTAAATCCTTAATTATTTATAATTCTTAACATCTTAATCTATTTTTAATTTAATTACACTTTTAATTTTATCAAACACCAACTTAGGGATTGTTTGGGAATAATCTAAATAAATATACTTATTTGAATCACATTATCTCGTTATTTTTCTACATATATTTTTTTATAAAAAATTAAAAAATACACTAAATAAGCAAATCCCAAACAACCTCTCAGCCAAGAAATTATTCCATGTTACTCGAAAACTGCATGATTGATTCTTATACATGGCCCACAAAACTGAATTGAGTCTGAAATAGCTGTGAGTGTGTATATATCAGTACCTGTAAACGGAAAGGCGCTTTTCATTTTGAGCCCCCATTTTCGATTGCAAAAAGGTATTACACACACACATATACATATATACATGTACACATTTATAGATAGATATATTCAAGGCATCATTGAAGGACTGGTGTTTCATCGTTCTTTGAATAGATTTCTCTCTTCAAATGTGGTGTATTTTCATTTCTTGGACACATTTTTTCTCTGCTCTTTTTTTTTTGTTTGTTTGTTTGTAAAAACCCTTTGTTTGGTTAATGAGAAAATTGGAGGAAAAGCAAGTTATAAATGAAGAACTTTTTGGACCAAACATTTTCTGTGAGTGGGTTTTCTTGAGTGTCAAGTAATACAAAGTTGGGACTAATTTTTTATTTTTTCCATTTCTTTCCTTCACATTTTCCCGGAAACCAAACAGTATCTAAATCTCATTTTATTGAAAACATAATGAATGACATGTTTTTCTTTTTCTTTTTCTTTTTCAAAATTAGAAGAAAGTTGTGGGTTTTGATGTTTGGATGAAATTTTGTTTCCTGTTTATGCACAGGTCTGGTTCAAGAGTTGCTCAAGATTTCTTTTTCGCAGTCATCTCTCTGATAAGGTATATTAATATCTTCTTTTGCTTCTTGTTTTGCTTTGTTTTTCCAGGATTAATTTGAGGTTGTGAGTGTGACATATATAGATTATTTCTTTTATAATGGAATTTCTTCGTTAATACTACCTATCTTACCTATCTTGGGAAATGGGTTTCCTCTCTCACAAAAAAAAAAAAGCCAAAAAATTAAAAAAAATCAACTTTCAACCATCTTTTCAAAACACCTTCCTCATTATTTGATGCCGAAACAGTTTACCCCCTATACTTCAAATATAGTTAGAAAGTTTTTATGTGATTTTGGACCAAATTGCAAGAGTTAATCTGTTAACTGCAAATGTAAAATGATTGTAATACTCTCAAGCTCTATATAATTTATAATTTTTAACATTAATTCAATTAAATCAATATTAATCATAAATTCTTAATTATTTATTGTAATTATTAATTTAAAATTTAATTATATTGTAGATCACAATTATATCTAAATCCTTAATTATTTATAATTCTTAACATCTTAATCTATTTTTAATTTAATTACACTTTTAATTTTATCAAACACCAACTTAGGGATTGTTTGGGAATAATCTAAATAAATATACTTATTTGAATCACATTATCTCGTTATTTTTCTACATATATTTTTTTATAAAAAATTAAAAAAATACACTAAATAAGCAAATCCCAAACAACCTCTCAGCCAAGAAATTATTCCATGTTACTCGAAAACTGCATGATTGATTCTTATACATGGCCCACAAAACTGAATTGAGTCTGAAATAGCTGTGAGTGTGTATATATCAGTACCTGTAAACGGAAAGGCGCTTTTCATTTTGAGCCCCCATTTTCGATTGCAAAAAGGTATTACACACACACATATACATATATACATGTACACATTTATAGATAGATATATTCAAGGCATCATTGAAGGACTGGTGTTTCATCGTTTCTTTGAATAGATTTCTCTCTTCAAATGTGGTGTATTTTCATTTCTTGGACACATTTTTTCTCTGCTCTTTTTTTTTTGTTTGTTTGTTTGTAAAAACCCTTTGTTTGGTTAATGAGAAAATTGGAGGAAAAGCAAGTTATAAATGAAGAACTTTTTGGACCAAACATTTTCTGTGAGTGGGTTTTCTTGAGTGTCAAGTAATACAAAGTTGGGACTAATTTTTTATTTTTTCCATTTCTTTCCTTCACATTTTCCCGGAAACCAAACAGTATCTAAATCTCATTTTATTGAAAACATAATGAATGACTTGTTTTTCTTTTTCTTTTTCTTTTTCAAAATTAGAAGAAAGTTGTGGGTTTTGATGTTTGGATGAAATTTTGTTTCCTGTTTATGCACAGGTCTGGTTCAAGAGTTGCTCAAGATTTCTTTTTCACAGTCATCTCTCTGATAAGGTATATTAATATCTTCTTTTGCTTCTTGTTTTGCTTTGTTTTTCCAGGATTAATTTGAGGTTGTGAGTGTGACATATATAGATTATTTCTTTTATAATGGAACTTCTTCGTTAATACTACCTATCTTACCTATCTTGGGAAATGGGTTTCCTCTCTCACAAAAAAAAAAAAAAGCCGAAAAATTAAAAAAAATCAACTTTCAACCATCTTTTCAAAACACCTTCCTCATTATTTGATGCCGAAACAGTTTACCCCCCTATACTTCAAATATAGTTAGAAAGTTTTTATGTGATTTTGGACCAAATTGCAAGAGTTAATCTGTTAACTGCAAATGTAAAATGATTGTAATACTCTCAAGCTCTATATAATTTATAATTTTTAACATTAATTCAATTAAATCAATATTAATCATAAATTCTTAATTATTTATTGTAATTATTAATTTAAAATTTAATTATATTGTAGATCACAATTATATCTAAATCCTTAATTATTTATAATTCTTAACATCTTAATCTATTTTTAATTTAATTACACTTTTAATTTTATCAAACACCAACTTAGGGATTGTTTGGGAATAATCTAAATAAATATACTTATTTGAATCACATTATCTCGTTATTTTTCTACATATATTTTTTTATAAAAAATTAAAAAATACACTAAATAAGCAAATCCCAAACAACCTCTCAGCCAAGAAATTATTCCATGTTACTCGAAAACTGCATGATTGATTCTTATACATGGCCCACAAAACTGAATTGAGTCTGAAATAGCTGTGAGTGTGTATATATCAGTACCTGTAAACGGAAAGGCGCTTTTCATTTTGAGCCCCCATTTTCGATTGCAAAAAGGTATTACACACACACATATACATATATACATGTACACATTTATAGATAGATATATTCAAGGCATCATTGAAGGACTGGTGTTTCATCGTTTCTTTGAATAGATTTCTCTCTTCAAATGTGGTGTATTTCATTTCTTGGACACATTTTTTCTCTGCTCTTTTTTTTTTTGTTTGTTTGTTTGTAAAAACCCTTTGTTTGGTTAATGAGAAAATTGGAGGAAAAGCAAGTTATAAATGAAGAACTTTTTGGACCAAACATTTTCTGTGAGTGGGTTTTCTTGAGTGTCAAGTAATACAAAGTTGGGACTAATTTTTTATTTTTTCCATTTCTTTCCTTCACATTTTCCCGGAAACCAAACAGTATCTAAATCTCATTTTATTGAAAACATAATGAATGACTTGTTTTTCTTTTTCTTTTTCTTTTTCAAAATTAGAAGAAAGTTGTGGGTTTTGATGTTTGGATGAAATTTTGTTTCCTGTTTATGCACAGGTCTGGTTCAAGAGTTGCTCAAGATTTCTTTTTCACAGTCATCTCTCTGATAAGGTATATTAATATCTTCTTTTGCTTCTTGTTTTGCTTTGTTTTTCCAGGATTAATTTGAGGTTGTGAGTGTGACATATATAGATTATTTCTTTTATAATGGAACTTCTTCGTTAATACTACCTATCTTACCTATCTTGGGAAATGGGTTTCCTCTCTCACAAAAAAAAAAAAAGCCGAAAAATTAAAAAAAATCAACTTTCAACCATCTTTTCAAAACACCTTCCTCATTATTTGATGCCGAAACAGTTTACCCCCTATACTTCAAATATAGTTAGAAAGTTTTTATGTGATTTTGGACCAAATTGCAAGAGTTAATCTGTTAACTGCAAATGTAAAATGATTGTAATACTCTCAAGCTCTATATAATTTATAATTTTTAACATTAATTCAATTAAATCAATATTAATCATAAATTCTTAATTATTTATTGTAATTATTAATTTAAAATTTAATTATATTGTAGATCACAATTATATCTAAATCCTTAATTATTTATAATTCTTAACATCTTAATCTATTTTTAATTTAATTACACTTTTAATTTTATCAAACACCAACTTAGGGATTGTTTGGGAATAATCTAAATAAATATACTTATTTGAATCACATTATCTCGTTATTTTTCTACATATATTTTTTTATAAAAAATTAAAAAATACACTAAATAAGCAAATCCCAAACAACCTCTCAGCCAAGAAATTATTCCATGTTACTCGAAAACTGCATGATTGATTCTTATACATGGCCCACAAAACTGAATTGAGTCTGAAATAGCTGTGAGTGTGTATATATCAGTACCTGTAAACGGAAAGGCGCTTTTCATTTTGAGCCCCCATTTTCGATTGCAAAAAGGTATTACACACACACATATACATATATACATGTACACATTTATAGATAGATATATTCAAGGCATCATTGAAGGACTGGTGTTTCATCGTTTCTTTGAATAGATTTCTCTCTTCAAATGTGGTGTATTTTCATTTCTTGGACACATTTTTTCTCTGCTTTTTTTTTTGTTTGTTTGTTTGTTTGTAAAAACCCTTTGTTTGGTTAATGAGAAAATTGGAGGAAAAGCAAGTTATAAATGAAGAACTTTTTGGACCAAACATTTTCTGTGAGTGGGTTTTCTTGAGTGTCAAGTAATACAAAGTTGGGACTAATTTTTTATTTTTTCCATTTCTTTCCTTCACATTTTCCCGTAAACCAAACAGTATCTAAATCTCATTTTATTGAAAACATAATGAATGACTTGTTTTTCTTTTTCTTTTTCTTTTTCAAAATTAGAAGAAAGTTGTGGGTTTTGATGTTTGGATGAAATTTTGTTTCCTGTTTATGCACAGGTCTGGTTCAAGAGTTGCTCAAGATTTCTTTTTCACAGTCATCTCTCTGATAAGGTATATTAATATCTTCTTTTGCTTCTTGCTTTGCTTTGTTTTTCCAGGATTAATTTGAGGTTGTGAGTGTGACATATATAGATTATTTCTTTTGTAATGGAATTTCTTCGTTAATACTATCTATCGTACCTATCTTGGGAAATGGGTTTCCTCTCTCACAAAAAAAAAGCCAAAAAATTAAAAAAAATCAACTTTCAACCATCTTTTCAAAACACCTTCCTCATTATTTGATGCCGAAACAGTTTACCCCCTATACTTCAAATATAGTTAGAAAGTTTTTATGTGATTTTGGACCAAATTGCAAGAGTTAATCTGTTAACTGCAAATGTAAAATGATTGTAATACTCTCAAGCTCTATATAATTTATAATTTTTAACATTAATTCAATTAAATCAATATTAATCATAAATTCTTAATTATTTATTGTAATTATTAATTTAAAATTTAATTATATTGTAGATCACAATTATATCTAAATCCTTAATTATTTATAATTCTTAACATCTTAATCTATTTTTAATTTAATTACACTTTTAATTTTATCAAACACCAACTTAGGGATTGTTTGGGAATAATCTAAATAAATATACTTATTTGAATCACATTATCTCGTTATTTTTCTACATATATTTTTTTATAAAAAATTAAAAAATACACTAAATAAGCAAATCCCAAACAACCTCTCAGCCAAGAAATTATTCCATGTTACTCGAAAACTGCATGATTGATTCTTATACATGGCCCACAAAACTGAATTGAGTCTGAAATAGCTGTGAGTGTGTATATATCAGTACCTGTAAACGGAAAGGCGCTTTTCATTTTGAGCCCCTATTTTCGATTGCAAAAAGGTATTACACACACACATATACATATATACATGTACACATTTATAGATAGATATATTCAAGGCATCATTGAAGGACTGGTGTTTCATCGTTTCTTTGAATAGATTTCTCTCTTCAAATGTGGTGTATTTTCATTTCTTGGACACATTTTTTCTCTGCTCTTTTTTTTTTGTTTGTTTGTTTGTAAAAACCCTTTGTTTGGTTAATGAGAAAATTGGAGGAAAAGCAAGTTATAAATGAAGAACTTTTTGGACCAAACATTTTCTGTGAGTGGGTTTTCTTGAGTGTCAAGTAATACAAAGTTGGGACTAATTTTTTATTTTTTCCATTTCTTTCCTTCACATTTTCCCGGAAACCAAACAGTATCTAAATCTCATTTTATTGAAAACATAATGAATGACTTGTTTTTCTTTTTCTTTTTCTTTTTCAAAATTAGAAGAAAGTTGTGGGTTTTGATGTTTGGATGAAATTTTGTTTCCTGTTTATGCACAGGTCTGGTTCAAGAGTTGCTCAAGATTTCTTTTTCGCAGTCATCTCTCTGATAAGGTATATTAATATCTTCTTTTGCTTCTTGTTTTGCTTTGTTTTTCCAGGATTAATTTGAGGTTGTGAGTGTGACATATATAGATTATTTCTTTTATAATGGAATTTCTTCGTTAATACTACCTATCTTACCTATCTTGGGAAATGGGTTTCCTCTCTCACAAAAAAAAAAAGCCAAAAAATTTAAAAAAATCAACTTTCAACCATCTTTTCAAAACACCTTCCTCATTATTTGATGCCGAAACAGTTTACCCCCTATACTTCAAATATAGTTAGAAAGTTTTTATGTGATTTTGGACCAAATTGCAAGAGTTAATCTGTTAACTGCAAATGTAAAATGATTGTAATACTCTCAAGCTCTATATAATTTATAATTTTTAACATTAATTCAATTAAATCAATATTAATCATAAATTCTTAATTATTTATTGTAATTATTAATTTAAAATTTAATTATATTGTAGATCACAATTATATCTAAATCCTTAATTATTTATAATTCTTAACATCTTAATCTATTTTTAATTTAATTACACTTTTAATTTTATCAAACACCAACTTAGGGATTGTTTGGGAATAATCTAAATAAATATACTTATTTGAATCACATTATCTCGTTATTTTTCTACATATATTTTTTTATAAAAAATTAAAAAATACACTAAATAAGCAAATCCCAAACAATCTCTCAGCCAAGAAATTATTCCATGTTACTCGAAAACTGCATGATTGATTCTTATACATGGCCCACAAAACTGAATTGAGTCTGAAATAGCTGTGAGTGTGTATATATCAGTACCTGTAAACGGAAAGGCGCTTTTCATTTTGAGCCCCCATTTTCGATTGCAAAAAGGTATTACACACACACATATACATATATACATGTACACATTTATAGATAGATATATTCAAGGCATCATTGAAGGACTGGTGTTTCATCGTTTCTTTGAATAGATTTCTCTCTTCAAATGTGGTGTATTTTCATTTCTTGGACACATTTTTTCTCTGCTCTTTTTTTTTTGTTTGTTTGTTTGTAAAAACCCTTTGTTTGGTTAATGAGAAAATTGGAGGAAAAGCAAGTTATAAATGAAGAACTTTTTGGACCAAACATTTTCTGTGAGTGGGTTTTCTTGAGTGTCAAGTAATACAAAGTTGGGACTAATTTTTTATTTTTTCCATTTCTTTCCTTCACATTTTCCCGGAAACCAAACAGTATCTAAATCTCATTTTATTGAAAACATAATGAATGACTTGTTTTTCTTTTTCTTTTTCTTTTTCAAAATTAGAAGAAAGTTGTGGGTTTTGATGTTTGGATGAAATTTTGTTTCCTGTTTATGCACAGGTCTGGTTCAAGAGTTGCTCAAGATTTCTTTTTCGCAGTCATCTCTCTGATAAGGTATATTAATATCTTCTTTTGCTTCTTGTTTTGCTTTGTTTTTCCAGGATTAATTTGAGGTTGTGAGTGTGACATATATAGATTATTTCTTTTATAATGGAATTTCTTCGTTAATACTACCTATCTTACCTATCTTGGGAAATGGGTTTCCTCTCTCACAAAAAAAAAAAGCCAAAAAATTAAAAAAAATCAACTTTCAACCATCTTTTCAAAACACCTTCCTCATTATTTGATGCCGAAACAGTTTACCCCCTATACTTCAAATATAGTTAGAAAGTTTTTATGTGATTTTGGACCAAATTGCAAGAGTTAATCTGTTAACTGCAAATGTAAAATGATTGTAATACTCTCAAGCTCTATATAATTTATAATTTTTAACATTAATTCAATTAAATCAATATTAATCATAAATTCTTAATTATTTATTGTAATTATTAATTTAAAATTTAATTATATTGTAGATCACAATTATATCTAAATCCTTAATTATTTATAATTCTTAACATCTTAATCTATTTTTAATTTAATTACACTTTTAATTTTATCAAACACCAACTTAGGGATTGTTTGGGAATAATCTAAATAAATATACTTATTTGAATCACATTATCTCGTTATTTTTCTACATATATTTTTTTATAAAAAATTAAAAAATACACTAAATAAGCAAATCCCAAACAACCTCTCAGCCAAGAAATTATTCCATGTTACTCGAAAACTGCATGATTGATTCTTATACATGGCCCACAAAACTGAATTGAGTCTGAAATAGCTGTGAGTGTGTATATATCAGTACCTGTAAACGGAAAGGCGCTTTTCATTTTGAGCCCCCATTTTCGATTGCAAAAAGGTATTACACACACACATATACATATATACATGTACACATTTATAGATAGATATATTCAAGGCATCATTGAAGGACTGGTGTTTCATCGTTTCTTTGAATAGATTTCTCTCTTCAAATGTGGTGTATTTTCATTTCTTGGACACATTTTTTCTCTGCTCTTTTTTTTTTGTTTGTTTGTTTGTAAAAACCCTTTGTTTGGTTAATGAGAAAATTGGAGGAAAAGCAAGTTATAAATGAAGAACTTTTTGGACCAAACATTTTCTGTGAGTGGGTTTTCTTGAGTGTCAAGTAATACAAAGTTGGGACTAATTTTTTATTTTTTCCATTTCTTTCCTTCACATTTTCCCGGAAACCAAACAGTATCTAAATCTCATTTTATTGAAAACATAATGAATGACTTGTTTTTCTTTTTCTTTTTCTTTTTCAAAATTAGAAGAAAGTTGTGGGTTTTGATGTTTGGATGAAATTTTGTTTCCTGTTTATGCACAGGTCTGGTTCAAGAGTTGCTCAAGATTTCTTTTTCGCAGTCATCTCTCTGATAAGGTATATTAATATCTTCTTTTGCTTCTTGTTTTGCTTTGTTTTTCCAGGATTAATTTGAGGTTGTGAGTGTGACATATATAGATTATTTCTTTTATAATGGAATTTCTTCGTTAATACTACCTATCTTACCTATCTTGGGAAATGGGTTTCCTCTCTCACAAAAAAAAAAAGCCAAAAAATTTAAAAAAATCAACTTTCAACCATCTTTTCAAAACACCTTCCTCATTATTTGATGCCGAAACAGTTTACCCCCTATACTTCAAATATAGTTAGAAAGTTTTTATGTGATTTTGGACCAAATTGCAAGAGTTAATCTGTTAACTGCAAATGTAAAATGATTGTAATACTCTCAAGCTCTATATAATTTATAATTTTTAACATTAATTCAATTAAATCAATATTAATCATAAATTCTTAATTATTTATTGTAATTATTAATTTAAAATTTAATTATATTGTAGATCACAATTATATCTAAATCCTTAATTATTTATAATTCTTAACATCTTAATCTATTTTTAATTTAATTACACTTTTAATTTTATCAAACACCAACTTAGGGATTGTTTGGGAATAATCTAAATAAATATACTTATTTGAATCACATTATCTCGTTATTTTTCTACATATATTTTTTTATAAAAAATTAAAAAATACACTAAATAAGCAAATCCCAAACAACCTCTCAGCCAAGAAATTATTCCATGTTACTCGAAAACTGCATGATTGATTCTTATACATGGCCCACAAAACTGAATTGAGTCTGAAATAGCTGTGAGTGTGTATATATCAGTACCTGTAAACGGAAAGGCGCTTTTCATTTTGAGCCCCCATTTTCGATTGCAAAAAGGTATTACACACACACATATACATATATACATGTACACATTTATAGATAGATATATTCAAGGCATCATTGAAGGACTGGTGTTTCATCGTTTCTTTGAATAGATTTCTCTCTTCAAATGTGGTGTATTTTCATTTCTTGGACACATTTTTTCTCTGCTCTTTTTTTTGTTTGTTTGTTTGTTTGTAAAAACCCTTTGTTTGGTTAATGAGAAAATTGGAGGAAAAGCAAGTTATAAATGAAGAACTTTTTGGACCAAACATTTTCTGTGAGTGGGTTTTCTTGAGTGTCAAGTAATACAAAGTTGGGACTAATTTTTTATTTTTTCCATTTCTTTCCTTCACATTTTCCCGTAAACCAAACAGTATCTAAATCTCATTTTATTGAAAACATAATGAATGACTTGTTTTTCTTTTTCTTTTTCTTTTTCAAAATTAGTAGAAAGTTGTGGGTTTTGATGTTTGGATGAAATTTTGTTTCCTGTTTATGCACAGGTCTGGTTCAAGAGTTGCTCAAGATTTCTTTTTCACAGTCATCTCTCTGATAAGGTATATTAATATCTTCTTTTGCTTCTTGTTTTGCTTTGTTTTTCCAGGATTAATTTGAGGTTGTGAGTGTGACATATATAGATTATTTCTTTTATAATGGAACTTCTTCGTTAATACTACCTATCTTACCTATCTTGGGAAATGGGTTTCCTCTCTCACAAAAAAAAAAAAAGCCGAAAAATTAAAAAAAATCAACTTTCAACCATCTTTTCAAAACACCTTCCTCATTATTTGATGCCGAAACAGTTTACCCCCTATACTTCAAATATAGTTAGAAAGTTTTTATGTGATTTTGGACCAAATTGCAAGAGTTAATCTGTTAACTGCAAATGTAAAATGATTGTAATACTTTCAAGCTCTATATAATTTATAATTTTTAACATTAATTCAATTAAATCAATATTAATCATAAATTCTTAATTATTTATTGTAATTATTAATTTAAAATTTAATTATATTGTAGATCACAATTATATCTAAATCCTTAATTATTTATAATTCTTAACATCTTAATCTATTTTTAATTTAATTACACTTTTAATTTTATCAAACACCAACTTAGGGATTGTTTGGGAATAATCTAAATAAATATACTTATTTGAATCACATTATCTCGTTATTTTTCTACATATATTTTTTTATAAAAAATTAAAAAATACACTAAATAAGCAAATCCCAAACAACCTCTCAGCCAAGAAATTATTCCATGTTACTCGAAAACTGCATGATTGATTCTTATACATGGCCCACAAAACTGAATTGAGTCTGAAATAGCTGTGAGTGTGTATATATCAGTACCTGTAAACGGAAAGGCGCTTTTCATTTTGAGCCCCCATTTTCGATTGCAAAAAGGTATTACACACACACATATACATATATACATGTACACATTTATAGATAGATATATTCAAGGCATCATTGAAGGACTGGTGTTTCATCGTTTCTTTGAATAGATTTCTCTCTTCAAATGTGGTGTATTTTCATTTCTTGGACACATTTTTTCTCTGCTCTTTTTTTTGTTTGTTTGTTTGTTTGTAAAAACCCTTTGTTTGGTTAATGAGAAAATTGGAGGAAAAGCAAGTTATAAATGAAGAACTTTTTGGACCAAACATTTTCTGTGAGTGGGTTTTCTTGAGTGTCAAGTAATACAAAGTTGGGACTAATTTTTTATTTTTTCCATTTCTTTCCTTCACATTTTCCCGTAAACCAAACAGTATCTAAATCTCATTTTATTGAAAACATAATGAATGACTTGTTTTTCTTTTTCTTTTTCTTTTTCAAAATTAGAAGAAAGTTGTGGGTTTTGATGTTTGGATGAAATTTTGTTTCCTGTTTATGCACAGGTCTGGTTCAAGAGTTGCTCAAGATTTCTTTTTCACAGTCATCTCTCTGATAAGGTATATTAATATCTTCTTTTGCTTCTTGTTTTGCTTTGTTTTTCCAGGATTAATTTGAGGTTGTGAGTGTGACATATATAGATTATTTCTTTTATAATGGAATTTCTTCGTTAATACTACCTATCTTACCTATCTTGGGAAATGGGTTTCCTCTCTCACAAAAAAAAAAAGCCAAAAAATTTAAAAAAATCAACTTTCAACCATCTTTTCAAAACACCTTCCTCATTATTTGATGCCGAAACAGTTTACCCCCTATACTTCAAATATAGTTAGAAAGTTTTTATGTGATTTTGGACCAAATTGCAAGAGTTAATCTGTTAACTGCAAATGTAAAATGATTGTAATACTCTCAAGCTCTATATAATTTATAATTTTTAACATTAATTCAATTAAATCAATATTAATCATAAATTCTTAATTATTTATTGTAATTATTAATTTAAAATTTAATTATATTGTAGATCACAATTATATCTAAATCCTTAATTATTTATAATTCTTAACATCTTAATCTATTTTTAATTTAATTACACTTTTAATTTTATCAAACACCAACTTAGGGATTGTTTGGGAATAATCTAAATAAATATACTTATTTGAATCACATTATCTCGTTATTTTTCTACATATATTTTTTTATAAAAAATTAAAAAATACACTAAATAAGCAAATCCCAAACAACCTCTCAGCCAAGAAATTATTCCATGTTACTCGAAAACTGCATGATTGATTCTTATACATGGCCCACAAAACTGAATTGAGTCTGAAATAGCTGTGAGTGTGTATATATCAGTACCTGTAAACGGAAAGGCGCTTTTCATTTTGAGCCCCCATTTTCGATTGCAAAAAGGTATTACACACACACATATACATATATACATGTACACATTTATAGATAGATATATTCAAGGCATCATTGAAGGACTGGTGTTTCATCGTTTCTTTGAATAGATTTCTCTCTTCAAATGTGGTGTATTTTCATTTCTTGGACACATTTTTTCTCTGCTCTTTTTTTTTTGTTTGTTTGTTTGTAAAAACCCTTTGTTTGGTTAATGAGAAAATTGGAGGAAAAGCAAGTTATAAATGAAGAACTTTTTGGACCAAACATTTTCTGTGAGTGGGTTTTCTTGAGTGTCAAGTAATACAAAGTTGGGACTAATTTTTTATTTTTTCCATTTCTTTCCTTCACATTTTCCCGGAAACCAAACAGTATCTAAATCTCATTTTATTGAAAACATAATGAATGACTTGTTTTTCTTTTTCTTTTTCTTTTTCAAAATTAGAAGAAAGTTGTGGGTTTTGATGTTTGGATGAAATTTTGTTTCCTGTTTATGCACAGGTCTGGTTCAAGAGTTGCTCAAGATTTCTTTTTCGCAGTCATCTCTCTGATAAGGTATATTAATATCTTCTTTTGCTTCTTGTTTTGCTTTGTTTTTCCAGGATTAATTTGAGGTTGTGAGTGTGACATATATAGATTATTTCTTTTATAATGGAATTTCTTCGTTAATACTACCTATCTTACCTATCTTGGGAAATGGGTTTCCTCTCTCACAAAAAAAAAAAGCCAAAAAATTTAAAAAAATCAACTTTCAACCATCTTTTCAAAACACCTTCCTCATTATTTGATGCCGAAACAGTTTACCCCCTATACTTCAAATATAGTTAGAAAGTTTTTATGTGATTTTGGACCAAATTGCAAGAGTTAATCTGTTAACTGCAAATGTAAAATGATTGTAATACTCTCAAGCTCTATATAATTTATAATTTTTAACATTAATTCAATTAAATCAATATTAATCATAAATTCTTAATTATTTATTGTAATTATTAATTTAAAATTTAATTATATTGTAGATCACAATTATATCTAAATCCTTAATTATTTATAATTCTTAACATCTTAATCTATTTTTAATTTAATTACACTTTTAATTTTATCAAACACCAACTTAGGGATTGTTTGGGAATAATCTAAATAAATATACTTATTTGAATCACATTATCTCGTTATTTTTCTACATATATTTTTTTATAAAAAATTAAAAAATACACTAAATAAGCAAATCCCAAACAACCTCTCAGCCAAGAAATTATTCCATGTTACTCGAAAACTGCATGATTGATTCTTATACATGGCCCACAAAACTGAATTGAGTCTGAAATAGCTGTGAGTGTGTATATATCAGTACCTGTAAACGGAAAGGCGCTTTTCATTTTGAGCCCCCATTTTCGATTGCAAAAAGGTATTACACACACATATACATATATACATGTACACATTTATAGATAGATATATTCAAGGCATCATTGAAGGACTGGTGTTTCATCGTTTCTTTGAATAGATTTCTCTCTTCAAATGTGGTGTATTTTCATTTCTTGGACACATTTTTTCTCTGCTCTTTTTTTTTTGTTTGTTTGTTTGTAAAAACCCTTTGTTTGGTTAATGAGAAAATTGGAGGAAAAGCAAGTTATAAATGAAGAACTTTTTGGACCAAACATTTTCTGTGAGTGGGTTTTCTTGAGTGTCAAGTAATACAAAGTTGGGACTAATTTTTTATTTTTTCCATTTCTTTCCTTCACATTTTCCCGGAAACCAAACAGTATCTAAATCTCATTTTATTGAAAACATAATGAATGACTTGTTTTTCTTTTTCTTTTTCTTTTTCAAAATTAGAAGAAAGTTGTGGGTTTTGATGTTTGGATGAAATTTTGTTTCCTGTTTATGCACAGGTCTGGTTCAAGAGTTGCTCAAGATTTCTTTTTCGCAGTCATCTCTCTGATAAGGTATATTAATATCTTCTTTTGCTTCTTGTTTTGCTTTGTTTTTCCAGGATTAATTTGAGGTTGTGAGTGTGACATATATAGATTATTTCTTTTATAATGGAATTTCTTCGTTAATACTACCTTACCTATCTTGGGAAATGGGTTTCCTCTCTCACAAAAAAAAAGCAAAAAAGTAAAAAAAATCAACTTTCAACCATCTTTTCAAAACACTTTCCTCATTATTTGATGCCCCCCCCCCCCCCCCCCCCCCCCCCGGGTTGGATATTAGCCTGGTAAATATGCATAGGGTTTGATTTCTCATTTATTCTTAAACTATGATTATCTAATTGGATAGGGTCGGGTTTTTTTTTTTTTATTAATTTTTTTTTTTCAATTTTATTTGCTAGTGCCTCTACAAAGTTTGCTTTACATATATATTTCCTAAAATTATATAATAAAATTTACTTACATATATCAAGACTTGAAAAAAAAAAATTTATTATAAGAACTAAAAAAGATAAAAGGGCAAATTAATTTACAATACTTTCTATACTTTACCCATTTTGTTATTATTAGTCTCAATAATTTTAATTTATTCAATTTTCTGTTTTATATTGAATTTTGTGTTAATTTAGTCTAATCAATAACCTCCTTTTAAGTTTTTGATAGAAAATATTCATGTAATTCTCCTCGCAATTACCAACCACAATAGAAAACCCAACTGGGTTTGGTGGCGGATGTGAGTGGCATTTGGTGGTGGAGATAGGTGGGTGAATATTATTACAGTGCGATTCTATATGATAGATATATGCATATGTTGCCTTGTATCTTGGTCACTGCTACATTATAGTTTTATTTTTCTTCTATAATTTATCTAATATAACAAGTAGAGAAAGGAAACCAATATTAGCCTTCGTGCCAGATGCATCGACCAATTTTCTTTCTCTCTCTCTCTCTCTTTCTCTTTGTTTTCCTTTTCTTCTGTGTTCTGCTACAACAGAGGTGATACATATAAATATATGTATACATTTTATGCATAAACAGGGGGGAACTCCTATTTACACACTACATATGCTTTTAACACACGCTACTCACAAATTTACTATTGAAAAATGCTTCCTACCCCCACTTCCAGTGAGGTGTCACTCGGGGATTAGACAAAAAAAAAATAGTTTTTTTTTTTTTTTTTATAGGTTTCAGCCAGTGGGGCGTGCCACCTCACTGGGAGTGCGACCCCCACTGGGGATATGCAGCATAATTGTTTACTATTATTACTATTATTTTGATTCACACGATTAAATTCCTATAATTACTACAATATATAAGAGTTTTAGAGATCAAGTGTTTTGGTTTCTAAAAATGAAAATTTTGTTGCAAAAGACATTTAGGAACTAATTTCCATTGTCATGAGGATAGTCGTTAAAAAGTCGTCACAAAAAGTAAAAAATAAGACTTTTAGCAACAAAATTTTGAAAATGTCACTAATAAAATAGACTTTAAGGGATAAAATAGTTTGGTCTTAAAATGATTTATTTTTTGAGATAAAAAAATGGTCTTAGAAGGATAATAATTTATCACCCTAGTTGTAAATTGCGGTATTGGCTAACGTAATGGTATCGATCGCGGAGTATCGGTATCGGTAGTATCAGGAATCGGATGCCCGCGACCGTGAAATTTTTAAAATCATTAGCAATCCCTCTAAAACTGAATTTTATACTTTTTTTTTTTGACTCTTTTAATCTTAATTTGTTACATTTTAATCAAAATTTTGTTATGTAGGAGCATTTTTGACTCATTTTCAACTAAATAATATGTATTTATTTTTGGCATATGTTAAACTTTTAATAAAAAAATTGATTTGAATATTTATTTTTTCTTGTACTGAGAAAAAAATAATATATATATATATATGTATATATTAATATAAATAGAGATGTAGGTGTCAAAAAAAAAAAAAAAAAAAACTTAAACATTTACAATCTACAAATCCACCATAAAGCCATGCACCTCCATGTATCTAAGTACCTCTCTCTTTTTACCTCCATGTATATCAATTTCAATCTGAGACTCCCAATGCGCCTCCATGTATATTAATTTCAATCTCAGACTCCCATGCCATAATACAACCACAAACAATCCTATTTCCCCCCCTCTCTCTCTCTCTCAAAATGTTGACCGGAAGTTGCAGAATCCCGCCGAACCCAGACAAGTTCAGCTTTAGATCGACGAAAAAAAAAAAACAAACCAAAAACAGAGCACAACAACAACAAAAACAGAGACTAAAATTCACGCCGCGACATAACAACAACAGAAACAGAGACTGTATCGACCCATGTATCGGATTCACGCCGCTACGTATCGGGACTCGGACGCTACGGCTGTGAATTTCATTCTCACCGGTATACCTGTCCATATCCGAATTGGTGCTATGATTTTCTAGTACAAATCGGCCATGTTCATCACTAATGTTCAATTTTTGTTGCTAAAAATATAGTGACACTTTTCGCAACAAAAATATTTGGTCCATAAAAAATAATTTTGTTCATAAATTTTGGTCTCTAAAACTTTAATTTTTTATAGTGAATGCCCTTATCTTCAATCTTTTTTTCTTAAACCCTAGCACTAAAGTCACCACAAACAACCGCCTCTCAATTGCTGGCCCGGAGCCCGAGCTATCTCCTCCCCTTCCCGTTTCTACTTCCTTAGTCCTATCGTCCCATCGCCAGCCACTCCCTACCTCCCCTTTCTTCTCCATCACTCCACTCTCCAAACTGCAACACCAAAGGGTCATTGTCACCATTGCATTCTTACTCCAATCTTCCCTACTTTGTACTAGTTTATTCCATCAATAAAGTCTCTTTTTTGCCGATAAAAAAAAAAAAAAATCTAGGGTTTTTAGAGGGTTCAAATTTAGGGTTTTAGAGGGGAAGAAGAAAAAGAAAGAAGATAGAGAATGAATGAGGGATGGTGGTGTGAGGTTGGAGAAGGAAAAGGAGAAGGAGAAGGGAAAAATGTAGGGAGGGATAGTAGGGAAGGGGTTGGGAGAGGCAACGATGAAGGCTGAGAGAGGTATGTGAAGGGAGAGTGGCATAAAGGGTAGAGAGAGAAAGAGTTGGAGCGATGGTGCAAGCACCAGCTAGGGTTTGTAGCGGCAACCAATCGATTGTGGTGAGGTTGGAGAGGTATGTGTCCTTATTGGTAATTTCTTTGAGGGATAGAATTGTAGTTAAAAAAATATGAAAAATGAGTGAGACCCTTGTAGACATCCCCGAACGCATCCCGGGGAAGGGGAGTGCGAATCCCCCCCCTCCGTTCTGGTTCGATATTGGGTCTACTACAGTTCGAAGGACTCAAATGTCACGGTTCTTAATCTTGAACCAAAGAGTCCAAATCCGGCAAATCGTTTTGAAAACAGATTTTTTGAAAGAAGTGCCAAACATGGACTGCTTTGCCAGATACAGAGTGGCCACCTAAATGTTTTTTTTTAATGGGAAATTTAGGAAACCCTGACTCGGTGCCAAAGGCCACGTGTCCGTCATCACCAAAGTTGTCTCGGCTCGGGAACTTGGGTACGATTGGGGAAGGTCACTTCGTGAGCACCTCCGCTCGCCCGGTCAAAGACCGGCCTCTACTAACCATGATATCTTATTTTGAAAATATTGTGAGTTCTTATTCCGGTTATTAGCCTAGGTTACTATGTGATGCGCACAGCATACAAGTATAGACTGAGTCGCCTGAATTGGAACAAAACATTTCATGTTTGTTTTTGAAAGACGGTTTGCTGGTGCTACCCGCAGGTAGGCTAAGACGTGGATTTGCCACCCTCGGGTGGGCTTAGAAAAAAACGTGATTTTGCCACTATCTAGTGGACTTAAAACAAACATTTGATGAATTGTTCCACTTCAAGTAACTCAACCTCCACCCACAGGCATTCAAGGCAGTTATATCACATAAGCACATAGCCATAGACTTTTAGGGTCCTCCCATGTGTGTACAACACAAATATGTGGTTTGGGGTTGAAGAAAATGGCCCTAGGGTGGTCAACATTGGCTCGAAAGTGAGAAAAAAGGGCGTCGGAGGGCGCCGGAGGAATATAACTAGTTTCTGAGACAATTGCTAGCCTCCCACCCTTCAGTGACCTTCCTGGTGATAAAACAGAGGTACATGCCAAAAATGAACGAAAACCGATGCAAAACGAATGCTCGGGGGCCAAAACACGCAGTTCGGGGTCCCGAAAATAGGCTGTTAAGCACCGAAAGTGGTATTCGACCACGAAGTGGGTCTCTCAGACCTCAGTGTCCCTCAAAAGGGAGTAAATAAGATGTATGCCAAAAATCGGAGGAATCGGAGATGGTTAGATGGTCCCGAACCGAGGCACACGGCATGACGGCTCCGAAAACCAGGAACCGGGCTCCGAAATGGGCAAAATGGCCTACGGCCACGAAATGTAGCCCACGGCCACTGAGAGATGGTCTACGGGACCTCTCCCTCCCTTCAGGAAAAGAAACAGAGAAAACCGAGTCTGGTTCGCAAACCGAGACAAGGTACAGAAGAGGGTTCGGAAGTCCGGAGGCAGGGCTCACGGCCGTGACTCTGAGACTTCTGAACGAGCACAATATGCAACATCACCGAGCGCTCAATCGGTGACGTCTGAGTCTTAAAGTCAGTCAAAAATGGGGTGTCTACAGTTGCCCCTCTTTGACAGAACTCGGAAGTCACAAGTGACGGGAGTGAATGTCAAAGCCTAGAGACGACCCATTTTTGACAAGGCCGAAGACTTAGACAATCATACAAGATGAACAGAGATATGTGCCCGCAGGCGTGCCCGCAGGCAAAGGGGGCAAAATGCAAAGCGATATGCATAGAGCCAGATGTAAGTTAATGATCATGCAAGTGTAGCAAGCTGTAATGAAGCAAGTATTCGCAAATAAATGCAACAGTTTTAAGCAAGAATGCAAAGCAACAACTACATTTCATGCAGTTAGGAATGCGGAGAATTATTCAATTCTCGTCGCGTCTCACACGGAGAAGATACGATACCTGCGCGATTCGTCTGGTCACACCAACCTCAAATGAACCGTACATACAATATCGTGCCTGCAAAAGAGAGAAATTCAACAAGAACAATATGCTAACAACATATATTCAATGTGATTTCTGTGATTCCGAAAGTTTGACACACGCAGTGTCGGCGAGTGAATGCACCACAATGCGAGAAAGGAACGTGCGTGACAACGCATGCTCAAGCACAGAGGTATGGTACACCAAGAAAACATGCAGGACGATGCAAAATGCTCATGAGAATGCAAGTTATGTGCATGATAATGCAAAACGAGCATAAATCAGGGTGCCCGTTTGTTGCGAAACAACGAGTAAGGAAACGCGCATTTCGGCGAAGGCGACTCGATCGCGGCCTCTGGTTCACCTCCCGGAGAGGTTACAACATGCTCAAAAGGATACACTCTGATTTTGATGAGTAATGATGAGACACATGTCAAAAATTGCAGCTGAAGTTCCGGCGGAGCAATTTCGCTCCAGAAAGTGCACTTTTCTTGAACTTTTTCAGGTCCCGGGAACTCCAATCTTCCTCAAAATTGGCAGAGAGCTAGGTGAGCATGTGGGGGACATGGCCGGCCAGCTGGTTGCCTAAAGGGAGGCCACCGGCCAGTTTCCAAAAAGCAAATGGCCGGCCAGCCAGAAAAGGTGGCCGGCCGGCCACCTGCTCAAAACAGTGGGCAGTTTGGTCTTTTCGCCTCATTTTCTTTATATTCTCTTATCCATTCACTTCGAGCTCAGACCCACAGCTGCGAAAACTTCCCCTCTTGCCTCCCAAACCATTTTTTCCTTCAGATCTGCACTTTATACGCGTTTTTCAGCCTCCCACGCAAGTTGTTTTCGCAAAAACATTCGATTTTAAGCACTTTGGACCGATTAAATTTTGATTTCGGGGCTTCTTTTCTCATTTTCACCACTTGAGGTAAGTTTGTCTCAATATTTGGAAGATTTTCTCGAGAGTTGACTTTTGTTGACTTTTCCATTTCCCGAGAGTTGACTTTTGTTGACTTTTTCCAATTTTAGCTCATTTTTGCTCCTTTTGCAGATTTTTCGAAATGGCGGGTAATTTCCCTCATGGTGGAGGTCCTCCAGGTGCCGGGGATGATTTCGATATCATGACGCTGCCCCCGAGGGTCCGACCATTTATTCTTGAGAGATACGCCCCATCGGTGCACATTCTTCCGCGGGCCATTTTTCGTCATTTTACTGACTTCAATGATCGGGCACCCGGAGATCTACTTCTACGAGAGCCGGAGCATCACCTTTCTTACGAGGCACGAGAGGTATTTTACTTCATTTTCTATATTTTTCGTGCATTTCATACCTTTGCCATGCTTGAACACACAGTTTAGCCTATGACATAGTACTTTGCTTGCATCCTGAATATGTGGCTTAAACACTTGAATTTCTGAACACTAAGCTCATCGATTGATTGTGAACGCACGGTACACACTGACTAAGAGTAGAACACACAGTCCTAAACACTAATTTGTCGAACACACAACCCGAATTTGAAGGTGAACACACAGCACACACTGACTAAGAGTAGAACACACAGTCCCAAATTCTGATTTTCTGAACACACAGTTCTAGTTAATGGTGAACACACAGCCCACTGACTAAGAGTAGAACACGCAGTCCCAAACTCTGATTTTCTAAACACACAGTCCAAGTTGATGGTGAACACACAGCCCACACTGATTAAGAGT
Source organism: Camellia granthamiana (assembly GCA_036172215.1). Lineage (NCBI taxonomy): Eukaryota > Viridiplantae > Streptophyta > Magnoliopsida > Ericales > Theaceae > Camellia > Camellia granthamiana. The sequence goes on from JAXFYN010000486.1 coordinate 22,302, forward strand.
AGAACACACAGTCCTAAACTCTGATTTTCTGAACACACAGTTCAAGTTGATGGTGAACACACAGCCCACACTGATTAAGAGTAGAACACGCAGTCCCAAAACTCTGATTTTCTGAACACACAGTTCAAGTTGATGGTGAACACACAGCCCACACTGATTAAGAGTAGAACACGCAGTCCTAAACTCTGATTTTCTGAACACACAGTTCAAGTTGATGGTGAACACACAGCCCACACTGATTGAGAGTAGAACACGCAGTCCCAAACTCTGATGTTCTGAACACACAGTTCAAGTTGATGGTGAACACACAACCCACACTGATTAAGAGTAGAACACGCAGTCCCAAATTCTGATTTTCTGAACACACAGTTCTAGTTAATGGTGAACACACAGCCCACTGACTAAGAGTAGAACACGCAGTCCCAAACTCTGATTTTCTGAACACACAGTCCAAGTTGATGGTGAACACACAGCCCACACTGATTAAGAGTAGAACACACAGTCCCAAAACTCTGATTTTCTGAACACACAGTTCAAGTTGATGGTGAACACACAGCCCACACTGATTGAGAGTAGAACACGCAGTCCCAAAACTCTGATTTTCTGAACACACAGTCCAAGTTGATTTTCTGAACACACAGCCCACTGATTGAGAGTAGAACACGCAGTCCCAAACTCTGATTTTCTGAACACACAGCCCAGACATTTGAGATGAACACGCAGCCCATATTTTGACTTTCTGAACACACAGCCCAGACATTTGAGATGAACACGCATCCCATATTTTGATTTTCTGAACACACAGCCCAGACATTTGAGATGAACACGCAGCCCATATTTTGATTTTCTGAACACACAGCCCAGACATTTGAGATGAACACGCAGCCCATATTTTGACTTTCTGAACACACAGCCCAGACATTTGAGATGAACACGCAGCCTATATTTTGATTTTCTGAACACACAGCCCAGACATTTGAGATGAACACGGAGCCCATATTTTGATTTTCTAATCACACAGCCCAGACATTTGAGATGAACACGTAGCCCATATTTTGATTTTCTGAACACACAGCCTAGACATTTGAGATGAACACGCAGCCCATATTTTGATTTTCTGAACACACAGTTCATTTACTTGCGTTTGCACACGGCTCATTCATTTCATTCTAACACATGCTCATTCATTTGATTTGCACACGGCTTGTTTATTTGATTCTGACACATGTATTCATTCTGAATTCAGGTTGGCTCTCGTACCGTGCGAGGATATGGCTCCACTGCTACGAGAGAGTGGTACACTGAGCTCCCGGAGGCTGTCCGGGATTTAGTTGATTTAGCAGGGTTCGGTGCCTTCTGCGTAGGGTTATCACATTGTCCTGCCAGTAGGACACTGTTAGCCGCTTTGGTGGAGAGATGGTGGGACACCACCAATTCCTTCCATTTTTTCGCCACCGGGGATTTGACCATGACCCCGCTAGATTTTGCTGTACTTACCGGCCTAGACATAGGAGGTTGGCCTATTTCTTATGACGAGGATATGGGCGAGTGGGAGGATGCTTGGGTACATCTGTTGGGGGCCCGCCCGCCTGTGGACAGAGCTTCTGGGAGAGTCCGGTACACCTGGTTCTCTTCCTGTTTTCGGAGGCTGGAGATGGAGCCCGAGTCTCTTGAGGAGGTTGAGCAGTACACCCGCGGTTTCCTTATGTTCCTCTTTGGCACCACTCTGTTTGCTGATAGGGGGAACACTGTCGGGTTGTATCTTTTGAGTGCCCTAGTGGACCTATCATAGGTCAGTCGGTACGACTGGGGTGGCGCCGGCCTGGCTACCCTCTATTGCTATATGAGCGCGGCCTCTCGCGGGCGGGGAGACTTACTCGGCGGCTATTGGAGAGCCTGGGAGGTACGTTCTGTCCTCTTGATTTACATTTCTGCTCCACATTACTTGTTCATTGCACACACGGCGCACTTTACATTCTGTATTTTTCCCTCAGCAGTTTGTATTTACATTCTGCACTGCTTTTCTCAGCTATGGGTCTACGTATATTTTCCGACGTTAGCCCCAGAGATGGAGGTGGCAGGGCCCCTTATGACCCCGTATTCCTTGGTATTCGAGGGCCAGCACCGACCGAGACCTCGAGAGACTCTCTTCCATCTGCGACAGTATTTTGACACTGTTCGGACGATCGAGGTATTTCAGAACTCTCAGTTCTCTTCCGTTTTCATCTTTGATTTGCCTTGTATATTCCCGATTTCTGATTGATTTATGCACCGGTTATCCGCAGATTACGTGGCAGCCCTGGGCGGTCTTGGGCGATGGTCTCCGATTTCAGTATCCCGGAGGAGTGGGTAACTCCCAGTACAGGTTCCTGCTTGAAGGACCGGTTGGTAGGGCGTGGTTCCTGGGGGAACGCTTTCTGCGTCAGGTATGGGGGTACAATTCTCAGGACCCTTCTGCAGCACCTCCAGCCACTATGCGGACTGTTGATAGACTCTCTACCCAGGAGGTCATTAGTGCTATGCAGGGCACCGATGCTTTGCTATACCTTACGAACGGGGACTACGCCACTTATCGTCACACATATCTGATGCCTCCCTTGACGGGAGTGCGTGCTCCGCCACTGAGGCCTGCTGATGTACCATCTTTGAGTCGGGTTCGTGCTACGGATATCCCCTCCTCCAGCAGGGTTGGTACATCTCGAGGTGGGGGTGGGTCGATTCCCCCGATCCCTCCGACTCTTCCTCATCTTGGGTGGCCAGATATGCCGACCGAGTTGACGAGTTGGCGATTTGGGACTCCTTATCAGGTCTCGCTGGAGCCTCCTCTTCCTGACCACAGATATGTCAGAGATCCTGATTCACCCCCGGTATGTTTTACAGCTTTGATTTATCGGTCAGATACTTGGATATTCATTCCCTCACTGGTAGTTTTGCATTTGTATCTGTAGCCTCCAGTTGAGTACATGGATGAGATGCTTGGGATGCTGGCCACATTCGAGGGCATGATCCTATGGAGGGAGGCACAGCTGGCCATTATGGGTGTACAGGTACTGTTCATCTTTCCTGTATTTAGCATATTTCTAATGACATACTGGTTTTGAACATTCTGCTGTATTGATAGGCTGTGTAGAGCATATCTCACACACACCCAACTCGCATATTGTACTTGTATCTGCTTTTCATATTTGAATTGATGTATTGAACTCTTCACTTTCAGATGCCTCCTGTATATGCACCGCCGCGGGCCGGGCCACCCGGGCCTTCTCAGAGAGGTCGAGGTACTGGGCCATCTGGGCCCTTTCGAGGAGCTGGGCCATCCAGGCCTTCTCAGGGAGCAGGGCCATCTAGGCCTTTCCGAGGAGCTCGAGGAGCGGGGTCGTCTCGTAGACGTAGGGCACACGTTATAGAGGTAGAGCCTGATGAGGAGGAGGAGGAGGTCGCAGATCGTGAGTTAGAGACATCTGCTAAGGAGGGGGGCTCCGGCCTTGGTTCCGGCAGTGGAGACGAGGCGGAGGGGGATCCTGAGGATGACAGCTCCGACCCGGATGGTGATGATGGTGCAGAGGTTATCCCGCAGAAGAGGATGAGGGGGCCTCCTCATTCCGGCTCTCGAGGATATTGATGCTATTTCCTGCTTTATTTTACTTTTTGCTAGTAGTTTGTAGCACTTTGCATATTGTTAGGCAGTTTTATTTTCTGTAAAACTTGTACTTTTATTTTGTTGTAAAACATGATGGAATGAAACAGCTTTTGAAAAGGTGTTTGTATTTGAAACTCTTAGCATCGCATCGCATCATTTTGCACAAAAATGGAATTGAATGGGAATGTGCCTTGTGTATTTACCGGGTCAGGTAATGAACCGACACAACAAATCAAACAACTCGACTCACTAAGAAATAACAGAATCTTAGCAAGTTTACAACTCGATAAGCAAAATACAACAATGTTAACGACTGGATAAACAAGACTTAACAAAATTGCATAAACAAAAAGTAATAACTCAAAACACAAAAATGCGACAGCTCGACAAAACTTACAACTCGATAAACAAAGCAACAACTCGATAAGCAAAATACAACAAAGCATACTTCGGACGGACAATCTGGATGATGGAACGCATCCGAACTGAGAGAAATGGAGGCTTTCGACATCCCCAATGCATAGAAATGCCTCAAACTTCCTTCCGGAGGGCAAAACAGGACCAATGCATGGCCGACCACATTTTGCATCTGGGGACTGAAAGGTGGCCGGCCGGCCAGTTTTTGAAACAAAGATGGCCGGCCTGCTAGAATAGGTGGCCGGCCGGCCACCTTTCCTGCAACTCTCAGAATTCTGACACGTGTCCTCGAATAGTGTTTTACCCCCTATAAAGCTCCAACTTTGGAACTCATTCATTTCATCACTATTTTGCACAAAAATGGAGGCATTTCTCGTAGAAAATCTCACATCTTGGATCTCTTCTTTAGATGGCTCGGAAAAGTTGAACTTCCGGGGTTTCGGCTTGAATGCACTATTCATGCTGGGCCGGACTTCACTGCATCTTCTTTTCCTCTATGCCGCGGTGAGATTTTGGAACCCAGTGACGCACGTCTTCAGCTTCGGAGGGCAAGAGGTATGTCCCACTTTTGAAGATTTTCAAGTTTTGATAGAATCCGAGCGAGGCGAGGAAATCTTGCCCCAACTCAATTTTGGCTATGCCCAAACCTTAGGGCGGATGTGCGGACTCAACGCACATGATGCTCGATCCCTGATCTGTAACGGAATGTTGGATATCCCGAGCCTGATTTACCGGTTCTTCGATGCTGGTGACCGCAGCGACCATCATTGGCAAGGCTTCCGGCGACACGCCTTCTGTTTATGCATGTTATCTCATTTTCTGTTTGCCTCGAGCTTTGGAGGATCCAGCGTCCGTCTGATTGAAGTGGCCCAAGGCTTGAGGGAAGGAAAGAGTTGCATTGCCATGACATTGGCTGAGACACCGATGGGCTTGGATGCTTTCTACCGTCGGGAGACAACCAGGTTTGCAGGGAGTCCACTACTGCTGCAGGTAATGTTTCCCACCCGATCTCACATATGTATTTGCTCACATCGCTCGGCCCTCGGGCTCGATTTTTCTCACAAAACCCTCATCTTACTTTTCTCTCACCGTACATCTCTCTATTCTTTATTCTCTCATTTTTCATCCCTCCCCAGGTATGGTTGATGGATAAATTGCAAGTTGTGGACTCTTGCCTTGCTTACTCAGCCCGCGGCTATTTCTTTCGACAACGCCTAGTCGACGCCCTTGATAAGGGATGGTGGTTTGAATGGATGTACAATTTGTCAGCAGATCGCATTGCGTGGCGCTGCCCTTGGCTCAATCTCCCGGCAATGAGCTACAGCATGTCCCGGCAGGTCGGGATTCGTTTGATCGGCTTGACTCACTGCGTATTCTATTTCCCATTCCGTATTCTACGCCAGTTTGGCCATGATCAGGCTTGCCCACCAGAGGGGATAGAGTATCCGGCTACATTCCCGGTTCGAGGCGCACAGCTAGCTCGGCAGGCCGCAGCATGGGGAAATAGAGAGCTCTTGGCCCCTGCTCCCACTTTTAGTTGCACTTTGTCTGACGAGTGCTGGGATTGGCTCAACGAAGAAGCACAGGTTGGGCCTAGGTTGGCATCAGAGGCTTCAACTAGCTCTGGCAGGGGGCACATGGACACTTGACTTGACTATGCCCCAGATTTATTGCTTTACTAGTACTTTCAAGTTTTCTTCGTGAGTGTAATAAAAAGCAGCCTCAATTGTATGCAAGAGCAAGAGAACTCTGTTTTGAAATCGATGAAATTGAAGGTTGTGGTACTGAAAATTCTCCGCTTTGGTCCAAAAATAGTCTTAGTTGTAAAAAGATTAATTTTGAGCAAAGTCAACTTTTATTAAAACTTTTCAAAACTATTTTCGATATGGATCAGAACTGGACACGCCTGAGATCTGTCACTGAGATGCACAACCCCGGATCCTAGTAACTGGAAAGTTGCCCCTAGTCTGAAAAGTGCCGCGGCACTGTGTGGCAACGGAAAGTTGCCCTTAGTCTAAATAGCACTGTACTGGAGATCACGATAAATGCTGATGGATAGAGATGACTGAGATGATCAAATAGACAAAGTTGATCGGGGAAAAGATTGTGGCTGAACTTCAGGATGAAGCTGCCTACGTATCCTAAAGATGGGAATCAAGCCTTACGTAGTTCAGGCTTAGGTTCGCTCGGGTATTTTTACTCTCATTTTGCACTCTAACTTTTGCCAAGGCCGCCCTTTGCGGGTTTTCAACCTTGCGAGCTTAGTTTTTATAATTTCAAATTTTCTATGCTCTGAATTTTGCCTAGGTCGCCCTTTCGGGTTTTCGGCCTAGCGAGCCTCTCAGGGGTAATATTTCTTCAACTTGTCAATGTTGATCGATTGAGAAAACTCTAAGCCATCTAGATCCATCAGAACCATAGCTCCACCAGACCAGATTGACTTGATGATGTAGGGACCAGTCCAATTGGGTCTGAACTTTCCCCTGGGGTCGTGGATGGGAGCTCGGTTGTCTTTGAGTACCAAATCTCCTTCTTTCAAATTCCTAGACTTAACTTTCTTGTTAAAAGCCCGGGCGATTCTGCGTTGATAACTTTGGATGTGGTACAGTGCTTTCAGCCTTCTTTCATCGAAAAGCATGAGTTCCTCAAATCTGCTTTGCTGCCAATCCGCTTCGGCTATCTAGCATTAAGCCAATACTCGTAATGACGGGACCTCAATCTCAATAGGTAGAACGGCCTCCATCCCATAAACCAATGAGTACGGAGTCGCCCCAGTAGAAGTTCTGATTGAAGTCCGGTAGCCCCACAGAGCGAACGGTAGCTTATCTGGCCAGTCCCGGTAGGTTTCCACCATCTTCTGTAGTATGCGCTTAATATTCTTGTTGGCGGCCTCAACTGCTCCATTAGTTTGCAGCCGGTAGGCAGATGACTTATGAAAAGCCACATTGTATTTCTCCAACAAATCAATCACCTCCTTCTTGAAGTGGGAACCATTGTCTGAAACGATTTCATTTGGGACCCCATAGCGACAGATGATGTTGTTTCTGATGAATTTTGCTACATGCGAAGCCTTCAACACCGCATAAGATTGGGCCTCGACCCACTTTGTGAAATAATCTATCGCTACCAAGATGAACTCATGCCCATTCGACCCCTTTGGCGTGACAGCTCCGATTACATCAATTCCCCAGACAGAAAATGGCCATGGCGAAGTCATGTTGTACAGCTTTGACGGCGGAATGTTCATGCGATTTGCATGAATCTGACATTTGTGACATCGCCGGACGAAACTAATACAATCCTCCTCTATGGTGGACCAGTAATAACCCTGTCTGAGAATCTTCCGTGCCAACATTACCCCATTCATGTGTGCACCACATTCTCCCCCGTGGATGGCTTCCATCAGACGCTTTGATTCTTCGGCATCAACGCACAGTTTATGCATTCCCAGATGACCCCGTTTATACAGTTTACCCCCGCAGATGTTGAACTGGACCGCCATTCTCCTGATTGCCCTTTTGTCTTTGGCATTTACCCTTGGCGGGTATGCTTCTTTCTCCAAGAAGTTCCAGATGTCGTAATACCAGGGGTGTTCGTCCTGAACTTCATCTATGGCTGCAATCGACTCATAGGCAGGTGCAAATTTCTGGTCAATGATGACTGGACGCATTCGGACTCCACACGGGATGTCTATCATAGAAGATAGAGTTGCTAAAGAATCTGCGAACCTGTTGTTCTCTCTTAGTAGATGAGTAAAACTTAGCTTCTCAAACCGAGGAATCAGCAAATCCAAGGTTTGGTGATACATCATCATCTTTTCCTCTTTCACTTTCCAGTCTCCTTTAGCTTGAGACACAACAAGGTTCGAATCCCCAATGACGTCCAACCGTCTTGTCCCTAGTTCCAGGGCTGCTTCTAGACCAGCAATACACGCCTCGTATTCTGCTTCATTGTTCGAGACTTTGAATCGGAGTTTGAAGGCTAGAGGGATACGGGAATTGTCGGGTGCTATCAGCAACACTCCTATCCCATACCCATGTTGATTTGACGCTCCGTCAAAGTACATCGTCCAAGTTTCATCGTCGATATGCAGAATTGATTCATCCGGGAACAGGTACTCAACTGCTTCATCCCCCTCAACCGGGTGGTCGGCAAGGAACTCTGCCACTGCTCTTCCTTTCACTGACTTGCGTGTCACGTATGTGAGATCAAATTCGGAGAGCAAAAGCAACCAACGAGCTAGCCTACCCGTAAGCGTTGGTTTCTCGAAAAGATATTTGATAGGATCTAGTCGTGAAACCAACATTACAGAGTGAGCTAACAGGTAGTGCCGCAGCTTCCTGGTAGCCCATACCAGAGCTAAGCAAGCCTTTTCCAGCGGTGTATATCGGGTCTCATACTCCAGCATCTTTTTGCTCAAATAGTAGATGGCTTTCTCCACCTTATCTTCTGATTCTTGTGCAAGCATGCAGCCCATTGTAGTTTCAGTCACTGACAGATACAAAATCAACGGTTTCCCCGGTTCTGGTGGCGATAAAACGGGCGGGTTCTGTAGATATTCTTTAATCTGTTCAAATGCAGCTTGACATCGGCCGTCCCATTGGAACTTCTTTCCTTTCTTGAGGAGGCCAAAAAGTGGTTCACAAGTCAAGGTTAATTTTGAAATAAACCGTCTTATGAATTGCACTTTACCCAGAAAGCCTCGCACCTCCTTTTCAGTCCCTGGTGGTGGCATTTCTAAGATGGCCTTGATTTTGGAAGGATCGACCTCGATGCCTCTTTGTGTAATCAGAAACCCCAGCATTTTTCCCGCTGTAACACCAAATGTACATTTCTGAGGGTTTAGCCGCAACCAGAATTCCCTGATCCTTTGGAAAAACTTATGCAAGGCGGTGTAGTGGCCCTCTCTTTCCTTGGACTTGACAATCATGTCGTCCACATACACCTCAACCTCTTTGTGGATCATATCATGTAGTATTGTGGTCGCGGCTCATTGATAAGTAGCCCCAGCGTTCTTCAACCCAAACGGCATTACCCTGTAGCAGTATGTCCCCCACGGGGTGGTGAATGCAGTCTTTTCCCTGTCTTCGGGTGCCATCACTATCTGGTTGTATCCTGAGAAGCCATCCATGAATGAGAGCAATGCATGCCCTGCTGTGAAATCTACCAACTCATCGATGTGCGGTAAGGGAAAATCGTCCTTCGGACTAGCTCTGTTCAAAACCATGAAGTCTACACACACCCGAATCTTGCTATCTTTCTTCGGCACCGGAACAATGTTGGCCAACCAAGCCGGATATTCAGATACCAGCAGGAAGCCTGCGTCGATTTGCTTGGTGACCTCTTCCTTAATCTTAAGAGCCCAATCCGGACGGATCCTTCTGAGTTTCTGCTTGACAGGTCGGGCCTCGGGGTCAAGGGGGATCTGATGCTGTACAATCTCAGGATCGATTCCAGGCATGTCTTCGTAGGACCACGCGAAAACATCTTTGAAATCTTTTAATAAAGCGACTAAGCACTCGCGTTTCTCCGAAGACAACGTGGACCCGATCTGGACCAGCCGCGGGTCCTCCTCAGTACCAATGTTCACGGTAATGATTTCATCCATTAATGGTTTAACAAACCTCTCTTGCTCTTGTTCAATTAAACGTTGTAAAACCGGAGGAACTTCGTCCTCGTTGTTTTCATCAAAGTTTTGAAAGTCTGAATTAATGCAATAAATCAAGGGCACAAAAAAGTACTCGGAAACCACATTCACCTCATTCTCATTAAGTTCATTCAAATCGTCTGATTCATTGGTTACAACAGACTCAAATGAAAAGGAAAAGGACGACCTAGACAGGACTGTGGCATCCGGGTTAACATCCCCAGGAGTACCAGACTCAGACTCAGTCGAGCTGGAACCTGATTCCGACTCACAGGACTCGGTGGAATCAGATTCCGGCTCACTACCTGACCCGGTGCTGCTGGACAAAAATCCCTCCTCGTACTGCCAGGTGAGAGAGGGTGCGATTGATGCATCCAAGATAGCTGTTGGTAGGCCCGCAGCCGTTCCATCCCCAATCATGGAAACCACGAAGTTATCCCCCAAGCACTCTTGGTCGACCGGAGGATCAGAGAGGAGACATGCCAGCGCTACCCCCATTTCAAGTTCTGTGCCCTCAGGATCCACTGCCTTGCACTGTTCAACCTCGGCTGTTGGGTCTGTCTGCTCTGTGGCAACGTCATCCCCGGATAGTTGCAGGTCGAAGAAGATCTCGAAGCCTGGTACGTGCTTCTTCTCCGTGTTTAACCATGGCTCTAGGAAGCCGCAAAATGGAAAGTCCTCCCCCTCCCGGACAAAGCGTCCGTTCAGGGTACCCTGGATGGGCCTGTGCATTAATTCAAAAGGCTTCCCAGCCTGCTTCGCTCTGGCTCTACCGGCCATTTCTTTTCCTTTCCTCACCCAGTCCTCTTTGGTGGGCAGATAACCCAGTCCAAAGGTATGCGGGTTATGTGGCACTTCGACCAATGCTGCGACTCCTTTCCTGCCGCTTCTCCCTAATCCCATCCTAGGGATATGTTGTAGGTTGTTCATGAGGTAGACGGATTGAGCACTGACGTACACACCTTCATTCACAGCCATAATATTTTGCACTACCCGGGCCTCTGCCAAGGTGAACCCTGACAAGAACACATCCTCCGTGCCATGCTCAATTTCCAAAACTGGTGTAGACACTTCCGGCGGCGGATGGATGGATGAATTACCGAAAACAATAGCTACCCCCTTCCCGTGAGGGTATTTCAACATCTGGTGTAGAGTGGAAGAGACTGCCTTTACTTGGTGCAACCACGGCCGCCCCAAGAGTAAGTTGAAGGTTGCGGGAACGTCCAAGACATGAAATTCGATGTTGTGTTGTCCTGGACCAACCTGGGCCTGAACCTTGACAGTCCCCATCACTTCTCTGCTGGTATTATCGTAAGCTTTGATCACCTGAGTGGTTGGTATGAAGTCTGCGGGTTTCAACCCGATTGCATATGCTGTTCTGGCTGGGCAGACGTTGATAGCAGACCCGGTATCAACAAGTACCACCGGTATCCACTTATCTCTACATTCCACGGAGATGTAGAGGGGGATTTACGCCCTCAGGCGACAGTTCTTTGTCTGAAAAGGTTAATGCCGGGGAACCTCCTCCCAGAAAAACCAGCCCAACCAGCTGCTCTGGTGTAGTATCGACGGAGAGTTTGGCCTTGTCCATAGCAGATAGGACGGCCTGTCTATGTACCCTTGACGCCATTAGCAGTCCCCAGATGGAGATGTCTGCTTGTATCTTCTTTAACTGTCTCAGTACAGCTTCTTCTTCAATTTACTTCTCTCTCTGTTTCTCAGCCTCTTTATCTTTTCCAGATGTTTCGGGTTGGTCTAGGTGTGGGGGCTTGAAGTACCGCCTGCTCCTGGTCATGTGGTCCACCTCATCGAGGTACCAAGTGTCATCTGGTTGAGCACCTGCCCAATCTTCATCCGTGTGGGCAAGACATAAGTCATCGTCTTCCCACCACATCCCGCTAGCGTTCAACAGACACCTATCTGGTTCTGGCAAGTTTGTACTCTCGGTACTTTCATCCCATATGCTCACAGCATATCCTGCTTTCGTGCTCGCAGCACTTTCAATCTCTTCATGGTTCTTGGCTTTCCGGATTCTCACAGAATCCCAATTCTTCCCTTGCTCCTCCTGTGTTAGTATGGTTTGTTGCTCAGTTTTCACAATATCTTGATCTCGAGCGAAATTCTTTGTACCGGCGCTCTCCGGCAATCCATTCTGACTCTCGGCCCTTCCGGCCATCATTGATACCCTTGCCCCTGTCGGGCCTTGCTCTGGCTGAAGTTCCACGACATCTGGCTGATCATCTAACCGTCCGATAACTTCCGCCGACTTCTCATATCCAAACCAGTTGACTGTTACATCCCCTGATTCCTGGTCGTTGAAGAACTGGAGGTTGGCAAAATCTTCTTCTATTGTTGTCAGACCATCTGCCCATTGTTCAAGTCTGTCCCCCCGAATCATGCACAGTTCAGCTTTTTCTGGTAGCCCCACACTCAACTCTGACTAGCCCACTGGTAGGATGTATCCGCTCGGATCATAGGCTCTTCCAGCTAGATTTCCAGACTGTTCCATCCCAGACTCAATAATTCTTCCTTCCTCTGAAACCTGCCCCATTCCATCTTTGATGGTCACCACTTTTGGCTCAGATTGGGTTGTGAAGGCGTCCAACATGCACAAGTCAGTGCAGTCAGGAAGGATCACCTCCGGCTTGGGTAGGTGAGAGGGAGTAATATAGATACTAGGATCGTAGGACACGACCCCAGTTTGGATGAGGTTGACTCTTTTGGGTGGTGGATCTTGGTTATGTGCGGGGAGTGGGTTGGTTGTGACGTTGGGTCTTTCGGGAGGCAGAATAATGTTTTTGTCAACGAGGTCCTGAATCTCGTGACGCAGCCGGAAACATTGGTCTGTTTCATGGCCATGCTGTTGGTGGTATGCACAGTACTTGGCCGGGTTGTGGGAAGGGGGGAGTGGATTTGGTAATGGCCTCGGCTCTAGGGGTTTCAGATGCCCCTTTTTGATTAGAACCCCGAGAGCCTTGGACAAAGGCATGTATAGTGGAGTGAAGGTTCTTTGGCCTCTAGACTGATATCTCGGGCTTGGGTACTGCTCCCGGATGTACTGGAAAAGGGTGTGGCCGCCGCAGGCCTTGGATGGGGAGGGGGAGTGGTGGTGACCATACCGACCTCCGAAGTCCTTGTGTTTGCAGCGTCACTCGGGCCTGCGTTGTTATTGCGGTTGAATGTCCTTCGGGGCTGCTCTCGGTCCTGGTCGATCAGACCTTGCTTCATCGCATCCTCGATCTGTACCCCCATCTCGTGTAAATCTGAGAAGGTGGGAAAGGGGAGTACGATCATCTTCTGCATGAGTTTCGGTTGGAGATTGCGTACAATCATCCGGATTTGATCTTTGTCTGTAGGCCTCAAGGTCATCATCGACGCCTTTGCCCTCCATCTGGTTACAAAATCGGAGAAAGACTCCTTGGGTTCCTGCTTCGTCGTTTCGAGATCACGTGTTGTAATCTCGATCTGTGTATTGTACGAGTACTGTGCAACGAAGGCCTCAACCATCTCATCCCAGCTTCTTTTCACGTCATTTTCTAACTTTGCATACCAAATGGCTGCCACACCCGACAAAGTTCGGCCAAACAGGGAAAGCTTTTGTGGTCGGGTTAGGCCCATTGGCCTCAGGATGTCTGAAAATAGCCGGAGATGGACCATAGGATCCCCTGACTCATCAAAACGATCAATCTGTGGCATCTTGAATCTGTCTGGCAATGTTACGGCCACGTCGGTGTACCCATCTTCGATGTCTGGGATGGCCTTCACCCCCTGCGATTTCTTGAAAAGCTTCTCCAACTTACTCAGTTTTAGAGCTGTATGATCTACCTCGAACTCGAATGGAGAGTCCGGGTGGTTGGGTGTAAGATTCTTGGACAGTTGCGGCAGAAGCGCGGGTGGAGCCAGCCCCGTTGGAAGGTTGGTGTCCTCTTGGATATTCTGGACATTGGGTAGGGTGTTCTGGGTGTTCGGGAGGGTATTCTGAGGATTTGGCAGGGTGTTCTGACCAGTAGGTGCCTGCTCGGGTAGTGGAGCCGCCGGTGGAGGAGGAGCCTGATGTGAAGCAGATGCTGCATTCTGCTGTTGCAGCCTAGTGATCAGCTCGGCCTGCTGGGCTATGACTGCGGCTTGTTGTTTAGCAAATTCCGCTTGGCGGATGGCATCCTCCTGCATCTGTTTCATGCTCTTGTGCATTTGGCGCATCATCGCCTCCATCCCTGATGTATTCTGCTGTTCCATCCGAATGACCGGTAAATGTATCTCTATGGCAGACACAGAAATCTCAACCTGACTGTTTACTGTCAAAGTAGCCCTCTGTCCCGGTAATCCCTGTTCTGACACACTGCGCCTCCTCGGCCTTCTTCTGATAACTGGGGGTAGAGAGTGGAACACTGGATGTCCGTCAACCAGATCCTCGGATCGATTGAGTCGGCGACCTCGTGTCCAAAGTGCTTGGGGAGTATCTACTGGTTCGGAAGCAATCGTGCTAAAAACTGCCCTAGCAAAAAGATAATAAAGCGAAAAGGAAATAAATAACCAGATAAACGGGCAGCATAACAGCTTAAATTAAATACACACAACACACAGTCGGGCATACAACACGCAGTTGATAAGCTGAAAATACACTGTCCTCAATAACTGATCACTGTTCCTGTATCACTGTTCCCCAAAACTGAATTCGATATCCGCAGACAACTGATTCTCAGATACTGACTGATGCCCGCAGGCCTGATGCCCAAACTCATAGACTGATACATGCATTCCCTGTAGAGACACACTCTAACAAGCACATAGCAGATAAGTGAGAGCCAAAACACCCCTATGTTGGGGTAGGGTTTCCCTGTCCTATTTCGTCAGGAGCTAGGATTTTACTACGCACACAGCGGTTTCAAACAAACTATAAACGGGTAAGCAACCTGTCCTAATTTGGAATGGTCACTATGGATCCGAATATGCACTAGGTCGAATGGTCAAAAAGGATGCCCCGGTAAAACCGGGGTTTGTGTTCCCATGCTGTCAGAGCCCAGAGCCGATCAGCCTTATGGACATGCCTTGACAAGACAAGCCTCCGGCAAATCGTTCGGGAATGGCATATGGCAAACACGGTGTCCTAGGCGCACCAATGCAAATGCAATGTAAAGAAACACACAAGTGTAGTCAAAACCAGATATCATGAGTTCGAGTCAAGTTCTCTAAATCCCCAGTGGAGTCGCCAGAAACTGTAGACGTCCCCGAACGCATCCCGGGGAAGGGCAGTGCGAATCCCCCCCCGTTCTGGTTCGATATTGGGTCTACTACAGTTCGAAGGACTCAAATGTCACGGTTCTTAATCTTGAACCAAAGAGTCCAAATCCGGCAAATCGTTTTGAAAACAGATTTTTTGAAAGAAGTGCCAAACATGGACTGCTTTGACAGATACAGAGTCGCCACCTAAATGTTTTTTTTTAATGGGAAATTTAGGAAACCCTGACTCGGTGCCAAAGGCCACGTGTCCGTCATCACCAAAGTTGCCTCGGCTCGGGAACTTGGGTACGATTGGGGAAGGTCACTTCGTGAGCACCCCCGCTCGCCCGGTCAAAGACCGGCCTCTACTAACCATGATATCTTATTTTGAAAATATTGTGAGTTCTTATTCCGGTTATTAGCCTAGATTACTATGTGATGCGCACAGCATACAAGTATAGACTGAGTCGCCTGAATTGGAACAAAACATTTCATGTTTGTTTTTGAAAGACGGTTTGCTGGTGCTACCCGCAGGTAGGCTAAGACGTGGATTTGCCACCCTCGGGTGGGCTTAGAAAAAAACGTGATTTTGCCACTATCTAGTGGACTTAAAACAAACATTTGATGAATTGTTCCACTTCAAGTAACTCAACCTCCACCCACAGGCATTCAAGGCAGTTATATCACATAAGCACATAGCCTCATGGTAAGCATGCTATTCATGGCAGTCACTCACACGCATGCAAGGATGCTAAAGCATAAAACTCACCGAGTACTCCAAGCCAAAACAGAAGCTTATTAGAAATCCATGCATGAATCCTAAGTATACAGAAATGCCTAATGCAACACATGCAAAAATACAAACTATAGCAGGCTCGGCTATTCTAAGCATGGCATATGGAATGCTACGACTAACACGTATTCAATTTGGGATTGAAATACAAATGCAGTTTGTATGATACGCCGAGCCCGGTGCGTGCAAAACAGATGAATGATGCAAATATGCTGTCATACTGTTATGCTAATCAAAATATGCCCTATATCTAACCATCATAAGCGGGTAAATAAAAGGGAAGAAAGACGTGGGATTGGAAGACATACATCACACTCACCCACACTTATTACAATTATGCCCTCGCACAGAGGGTCCGAATAAATAATAATACAGTCCCAAATGAAAGAATAATACAGTCCGAATAATATACAAATTTCTAATTAATTAACAAAGAAAGCGGTAAAACTGGCATGCGAGCCAGGGACCGCCTTGACTTCGCTCCGGATAATGAAATAATGCATGTTTGGGCTGCTTTGCGTAGAAATCCACTGGGATGCCCCAATTAGCCTCTATTTGCAATGTTCCTCGAAATGCGTGCCAGACTCCAAAAAGTTGCTGATTCTTGATTTGCTGCAACAGAGAGCAGGAAAGGGGCATAGCAATGTATTTCACAAATATATGCATGCCTCGATCCTCGGGCCACCAATCACGCATATCGATGCACGATGGCCGAGGAGCCGAATTGCACAACTTGATATAGGATGAATGCATATGAATGCTACAACAAAACCTAACTCCATCATGGATAATCTGGAGTGTCGGTGACTTGGGAATTGAGACCCGTTCCATCACTCGGAGTACGGAACGCGCCTCGTTTCCCGTGCCCGGGCTAACTCCTATCCTGAACACGATGCAATATGCATGATATGCATGAAATGCAGCTAATATGCAATCCTAACATACACAATGTCATGGAATGGCATACACGCTGTACGAGGTAATACACAACCGGGCATACACAATGCTTACGGATGAAATGGCATACGCAATGCAATAATGGGCTTACACTAACATGAGAGAGCCTTAGCCGCACTCACATAGGAGGCTATCAGATGAAAATAAGATACCTCGAAGTGTGTGCCCGCGGAACGGACCCTCAGGTACCGAAATGCCACTCTAATGAGACATGGCAAAGACATGGAATATGATATGCAAACATGCAAAAATCAGTGGCAAAATGAGGGGCAAAACAGCCCCGAAATGAGGCGAAATAATACCCGATGCATGAAATGATCCCGAAACATGGATTTCAATGCATAAAATGGCCTACAGCTATACCATACATGCATAATTGATACATGACATGAAAAAGAAGAAGCAAGGAAGCCCCAAAACTCACATTTTTACAGTACAAAACATGGCCAAACAGCAATCACAAGTAGGGCTAAGATGGCATGCAAAAATGGCTCCGTAAGGGAGGCTATGAAGCAAGTGGTAGATGAAAAGCCCAAATGGAAAAATACCCTTCTACAACACTGAAGAGGGACCAAAAATATGAACATTTACATTATATGACAAGCCTCAAATCCGTATGAAAACATGCTCAAAATGCAATGCAAGAAATAGGCCAACAAGAGGCTATAACATGAGGTAGGCCAAATATACATCAAACAGCCAAAGACCCTAAATGAGATATTCCAAGAAGGTCAAAATATGGCCATTTTAAGTTCTGATGATGGCCGAAAACAGAAGCTAGATAAGCCTAAAAAAGCATGCAAAAATGGGGGCCAAAGAGGGGTATAATATGAAGTAGGCCAAATATACATCAAACAGCAAAAGACCCTTAATGAGATATGCCAAGAAGGTCAAAATATGGCCATTTTCAGTTCTGATGATGGCCTAAAAACAAAAGCAAGACAAGCCAACAAAGCATGCAAAAATGGGGGCCAAAGAGGGGTATAATGGTAAGTACAGCATGGAGGCCCCCAACAGTGTTGATCCCTTCTACAATGTTGTAGAGGGGCTCAAAATAAGCCAACTCACAGTTTATATCATGCTCAAAAATAGATCACACATAGGCTAGAAATACCATGCAAAATAATGGCATACAAGAGGGTATTGAAGCAAGTACCAAATGGGGGGCTCAAACAGGGTTGAGCCCTTAAAAAAACATGAATAATGGCTCAAAAAAATGACCCTTTCAGTTAGGGTCGGAGCCCAAAACAGCAAGCAAATAGGCTAGAATAATGGTGCAAAAAAGTGCTACTAAAGAGGGAGATTGGCATTTACCCTTGAAGACCACTTCTTTGCTACCTCTTGGACCAAGGAATGTTGCTTCCTAGCTGCTGGAAAGCTCCCCAAGCTGCTGGAAATGGAGTGGTGGTAGTGGTGCTTGGTAGTGATGGAGAAATGGTGCAAAACTTAGAGATTTTGAGAGGAATTGAGAGAGATATGTGTGTATAAGCTTAAGAGCAATTTTCCAACCCTTGAGGGAGAGCTAGAGCTGCTGTATGTATGCAAGGATGGAGGAGAAAGGGAGGAAAAAAAGTGTGTGGAAATGGGATTAAGTTCCCTTCTTCTACCCAAGTCCCCCGAAATCAGATATTTTGGGGGAAAAAGCTATACAGCTGCAAGACACACATCCCAAGGAGTATGGCCGGCCTGCTATTTTTGTTGCAGGTAGCCGGCCGGCCACCCCCTATGGCCGGCCGGCCAAGGGGCAAAATGGTCCAAAACAATTTCTGGCCGGCCACCAGATATTGGTGTCCTCCCAGGTCTCCTCAACACAATCCTGTGGTTGGAAATTGGCAACTACAAGACAAGAGAGACAACAAGCCACTTTTAGGAGGGGTTCAAAAGGTTCAACAACAATTACTGGCCGGCCATAGACTTTTAGGGTCCCCCCATGTATGTACAACACAAATATGTGGTTTGGGGTTGAAGAAAATGGCCCTAGGGTGATCAACATTGGCTCGAAAGTGAGAAAAAAGGGCGTCGGAGGGCGTCGGAGGAATATAACTAGTTTCTGAGACAATTGCTGGCCTCCCACCCTTCAGTGACCTTCCTGGTGATAAAACAGTGGTACCTGCCAAAAATGAACGAAAACCGATGCAAAACGAATGCTCGGGGGCCAAAACACGCAGTTCGGGGTCCCGAGACAAGGTACAGAAGAGGGTTCGGAAGTCCGGAGGCAGGGCTCACGGCCGTGACTCTGAGACTTCTGAACGAGCACAATATGCAACATCACCGAGCGCTCAATCGGTGACGTCTGAGTCTTAAAGTCAGTCAAAAATGGGGTGTCTACAGTTGCCCCTCTTTGACAGAACTCGGAAGTCACAAGTGACGGGAGTGAATGTCAAAGCCTAGAGACGACCCATTTTTGACAAGGCCGAAGACTTAGACAATCATACAAGATGAACAGAGATATGTGCCCGCAGGCGTGCCCGCAGGCAAAGGGGGCAAAATGCAAAGCGATATGCATAGAGCCAGATGTAAGTTAATGATCATGCAAGTGCAGCAAGCTGTAATGAAGCAAGTATTCGCAAATAAATGCAACAGTTTTAAGCAAGAATGCAAAGCAACAACTACATTTCATGCAGTTAGGAATGCGGAGAATTATTCAATTCTCGTCGCGTCTCACACGGAGAAGATACGATACCTGCGCGATTCGTCTGGTCACACCAGCCTCAAATGAACCGTACATACAATATCGTGCCTGCAAAAGAGAGAAATTCAACAAGAACAATATGCTAACAACATATATTCAATGTGATTTCTGTGATTCCGAAAGTTTGACACACGCAGTGTCGGCGAGTGAATGCACCACAATGCGAGAAAGGAACGTGCGTGACAACGCATGCTCAAGCACAGAGGTATGGTACACCAAGAAAACATGCAGGACGATGCAAAATGCTCATGAGAATGCAAGTTATGTGCATGATAATGCAAAACGAGCATAAATCAGGGTGCCCGTTTGTTGCGAAACAACGAGTAAAGAAACGCGCATTTCGGCGAAGGCGACTCGATCGCGGCCTCTGGTTCACCTCCCGGAGAGGTTACAACATGCTCAAAAGGATACACTCTGATTTTGATGAGTAATGATGAGACACATGTCAGAAATTGCAGCTGAAGTTCCGGCGGAGCAATTTCGCTCCAGAAAGTGCACTTTTCTTGAACTTTTTCAGGTCCCGGGAACTCCAATCTTCCTCAAAATTGGCAGAGAGCTAGGTGAGCATGTGGGGGACATGGCCGGCCAGCTGGTTGCCTAAAGGGAGGCCACCGGCCAGTTTCCAAAAAGCAAATGGCCGGCCAGCCAGAAAAGGTGGCCGGCCGGCCACCTGCTCAAAACAGTGGGCAGTTTGGTCTTTTCGCCTCATTTTCTTTATATTCTCTTATCCATTCACTTCGAGCTCAGACCCACAGCTGCGAAAACTTCCCCTCTTGCCTCCCAAACCATTTTTTCCTTCAGATCTGCACTTTATACGCGTTTTTCAGCCTCCCACGCAAGTTGTTTTCGCAAAAACATTCGATTTTAAGCACTTTGGACCGATTAAATTTTGATTTCGGGGCTTCTTTTCTCATTTTCACCACTTGAGGTAAGTTTGTCTCAATATTTGGAAGATTTTCTCGAGAGTTGACTTTTGTTGACTTTTCCATTTCCCGAGAGTTGACTTTTGTTGACTTTTTCCAAAATGGTGCAAAGGGTGCAAAATAGCAATATATATGCACGTGGAGCTGGTTCTGTGCATCCCAGCTGGCACAGCTGGTATGCACCAGGCTTGGAGGGTGCAAAGGGTGCAAACCGGCCAGAAAATTTGGTCGTCGGCCAAAATAAAGTGTCGGTTGGCATAATGTTTTGCCGGTCGGCAAAATAGATTGCCGATAGATGATTCCTAGGTCAAGAAATGCCCGGTGGGTATGCAAATTGAAGCCCCGGAAGTTAGCTTTCCAATGGCGCAAAACCTTGCATCAAAATTCCTCCTTTGCAGAATGTTATGCCCTTTTTGGTGAAGCCGCGCAGACTCGATCCAAACGGGATGATGCCCAGCTTCAACCAATCATATCTCCTCCACCCGGACTTGGCTTTGGGAGATTCTTGAGTACAAAGTGAAGCCCCGAAAGTCTTCTTTCCAACGATGGTGGCCTCATAGCTTAACTCCAAGTATGCCGATGAATAGGCCTGATTCAGCGAGGGCTGCTCGACTCCCTTCTACCCGGATCTTTGCCGATCTTCTTCTTCAACCTGCTTGCTCCCCTCTTCTCCTCTCCTCTTCAACTTCAAACCCCTAAGTAAGGTGTTTTGAAAGATTTTTCAAAGATTTTATCTCTCTTTCATTCATCTCCACTTTGTCCTTGCTCGGTTTACCGAAAAGCGCAACATTTACCGAAATGCGAGCGTCAGAACATCGTGGGAATTTTATTTCAAAAATGTTTTGAAAGAGAGGTTTTTAAGGTCTAAAAACCATCCAAAATAATTTTGGTCCAAAATGGGGTATGAAGTTGAGATTTGCCTCTCTCCTTGCTGAAGAAACTGAACCTGTGCCCTGCACACCTTTCGCCACCAAGTAAACCATCAGTAGTGCCCTAGTCTTAAGGGCGGTCAAAAATGGGGTGTCTACAGTTGCCCCTCTTTGACAGAACTCGGAAGTCATAACAATGACGTGAGTGAATGTCAAAGCCTAGAGACGACCCATTTTTGACAAGGCTGAAGACTTGGACAAACAAACAAAACATAAATAAATGGTTGTGCCCGCAGGCTGCCTACGTATCCCTTTGCAAGGAATCAAACCAGCGTAGTTCAGGGGCAGGATGCAAAGTGATGCACAATGCAAGTGCATAACTTATGATCATGCAAAGAGAGCTGTGATGAAGTAATTATGCAAAATAAATGCAACATTTTAAGCGAATGCTATGCCAGCAAGTAGACATGAACCAAACTACATCTCATGCAGGAAGGATGTAAGAGAATTATGCAATTCTCATGAACATGTGCGTTAGATACACAAAAGCGAACAAAGAGTGATAGATACACTAAGTGGACAAACATGTGTGATGGATACACAAAAGTGAAGAGAGTGTGATGGATACACTATATGAATAAAGTGTGGTTGATACACTAAGTGAAGCAAAGTGTGACAGATACACAAAGCAAAATGAGTGTGATGGATACACTAAGCAAATATGTGATAGATATACTAAGCAAATGTGTGTGGTGGATACACAAAGGGGGCATGTGATATATACAAAAAGTGAACGTGTGTGGTAGATACACAAAGTGAAGCGAGTGTGATGGATACACTATATGAAGCAAAACGTGATGGATACACAAGGTGAGCGCAGTGTGATGGATACACAAGATGAGCATAGTGTGATAGATGCACAAAGAGAAAGTGTGTGATTGATACACAAAGCGAAAGTGTGTGATTGATACACAAAGCGAGCGTGTGATTGATACACAAAGTAAAAGTGTGTGATGGATACACTGTATGAAGCAAAGTGTGATGGATACACAAGATGAATGAAGTGAGCAAAGCGTGATGGATACACAAAATGCAAACATAAAGTGTGATAGATGCACTAAGTGAACAAGTGTGATGGATACACAATAGGTGAACGCAAAGTGTGATAGATGCACTTAGTGAACAAAGTATGATTGATATACTATATGTGAACACGAAGTGTGATGGATGCACTTAGTGAACAAGTATGATGGATATACTAAAGGTGAACACGAAGTGTGATAGATGCACTTAGTGAACAAGTATGATGGATATACTAAAGGTGAACACGAAGTGTGATAGATGCACTTAGTGAACAAGTATGATAGATATACAAAAGGTGAACACAAAGTGTGATAGATGCACTTAGTGAACAAGTATGATAGATATACTAAAGGTGAACACGAAGTGTGATAGATGCACTTAGTGAACAAGTATGATAGATATACTAAATGTGAACACAAAGTGTGATAGATGCACTTAGTGAACAAGTATGATAGATATACAAAAGGTGAACACAAAGTGTGATAGATGCACTTAGTGAACAAGTATGATTGATATACTGAAGGTAATGAAGTGTGTGATGGATACACTAAAGTAAATAAAATGTGTGATGGATACACTAAAGTAAATAAAATGTGTGATGGATACACAAAATGAGAATGTGTGTGATAGATACAGAAAGATGAATATGTGCGTGATAGATACACAAAATGAGGATGTGTGTGATAGATACACAAAAGTGAGAATGTGTGTGATAGATACGCAAAATGAATGAAACGTAATTGATGTACTAAGTGAATGAAGTGTGATTGATACACTAAATGAATGAAGTGTGATAGATACAGAAAGATGAGAAGGTGTGTGATAGATACACAAAATGAGAACGTGTGTAATAGATACACAAAATGAAGAGAGTGTGATTGATACACTAAATAAACATGTGACAGATACATGAGGCAAACAGAGTGAATGAGGCGTGATGGATACACTAAAGTAAACATGTGATATGAAGAGAAGAATGGTGTGATAGATACACAAAGTGAATGAGGCGTGATTGATACACTAAGGCAAATAAAGTGTGTCAGATACACTGAGTGAATAAAGTGTGATTGATACACTATTCTGGCTTGAAGCAGACTTGATCTTAAGCTTGAGGTAGAGGTACACTCATACTTCGGAGCATTGGCAAGGCCTGAAGAGGTACACACGGAATGTAGTCTCGGAACTTACTGAAGTTGAAACGAACTTAGATACCCGACGTTTTCCTCTTTTGCTTTTGCTCTGCAGTCCGGAACCATTATAGCTTCAGATAGGTCCCGGTTCTACTGTTCTCACATGACCTGGGTTGAACCCTGCAGTTTTATGAAAGAACAAATATTGTTTTGCACAAATGTGGAGAATGGCACAACACTCTGAGCACAAGATGATTTTTTTTTAAATTGACGGTGAGAATAAGTTCTCGATTGGGTATTGAGCCTACGACTGAACACAACACACCATGACTCAACAACGGAAAACAAAAAGGTAAACAACCTAAACACATCTATTGACACTCGAAACGACTCAAAACAAGAATCAAGACAGACAAAACAAAACACAAGACTCAAATGTGCACAGGGAGCCTGTTTCACCGGGTATTATTTCCCACCCTTTCTCATTTGTGATTCTCACATCACTCGGCCCTTAAGCTCTGTTTTTCTGAAAAAGCCCTTTTCCTCACTTTTTCTCTCAGCGCACATCTCTTTATTCTTCAATCTCTCATTTTTTATCCCTCCTCTGGGTGGTTGATGGGTAAACAAGAAGTTGCGGGCTCTTGCCCCTAGCATTTTGCTAGATTCTCTTTCTTCTGCTCACAACAGTGAACTTTCCCACAGAGGGGTTGCGCCACAACTGGGTGTGTAGCAAATCTATAGTTGACATTGGTTAATGATGCTCTGCTAGGGAGTTTGGACGTGGTTAGATCTGTCTAGATGAGGAAGTGGAACATCCTGATCCATTCCAGTTCGTGTTTCGCACTTGGCTTGATACCTCGTTGCTCGGAGGATGAGAGAGTTTTCTGCATTTTGTTGTTGACTTCAGTTGTGCCCTTTCTGGCAAGTATGCTGGCAACGGGGAAAAGACAGGAAGCCTGACTCAACTGTGCCCCTAGTTCATCATTTTGACCATTTTTTTTATTTTGCTTTCTACTAAAACAATTTTGACTAACATGAGAGTTAGATTAACATGCTTGTTCAATTTTCTGATTTAAAATCATGCAAGTCAGGCTATGAGCACTGAAAATTTTCCTTTTTTGGGTCCAAGAAATGGTCCAGTTTTTGGAAAAGATGGAACAATTTTCGAGAGAAAATCAGTCAACCTCAGTAAAAATTCCCAAAAACTGTTTTTGCAAACGGTCACTGCTCAACGAGCGTAGAACCCACTCTCAAGATGCGCAACCTCAGATTCGGAGGAAAATTGCCCCTTGCTTGAGGGGAGCTGCATGGCAACGGAAAGTTGCCCCTTGTTTGGAATGATACTGCGGCGTTTTGAATGGCAATAGAAAGTTGCCCCTTGTGTGAATGGCACCGCGGCGCATTGTGATCAGTCCTCAGAGCGATGATTACAACCGAACTCTCGGATACAGAGAAGGCAAGGATGGTCAAAACCATTACATGGACACAATTGAATTTGAAGTGTTTTAGGGCTGGACTTCAGAATGAAGTTGCCTACGTATCCCAAAGATGAGAATCAAGCCTCACGTTGTTCGGGGTTAAGGTACACTCGGGTATTTAACCTCTCCTTTTTATGCTCTAACTTTTGCCAAGGCGCCTGTTGCAGGTTTTCAACCTTGCGAGCTTTGTTTTTCTTTTTCTTTTTTTCTCTTTTTTGTCTTTTCATTCTTTTTTTTTCTTCTCCTTTTTTTTTTTGCTTTTTTGCTTGCTTCTTTTTTTTTTTGTATTTTTGTATTTCTTTTTTGTATTTTGTATTTTTTTCTTTGCTCTAACTTTTGCCTGGGTCGCCCTTCTGGGTTTTCGGCCCAGCGAGCCTCTCAAAGGGTAAAAGTGTAACAAGTCCATGCCAAATGGTTTTGAGATTGAAGCCCTCTGTATCCAGGAGAGTGGCTGTTGTATTGATTTGCAGAAAGATCCACCTTTGGCTCTTCGAGCACATCGGATATATTTTTTTTTTTGGCCCCTAGTTCGAGGGGTGCTTCTGATCTATCTTTGCAAGCTTCTTTTGACAACATCTGATCCTCTTGATCTGACTTCGGTGCCTCTTGTTCGAGGGCTACTTCAAATCTAGCCACACAGGCCTCACATCATGATTGTCCTTTGAACGTTCTGAATCCAAGTTCAAGGTTTGAAACCAAAGGGGTTGAGTCTCGAGGCCGAGAGCGATCCTAAGCTGCACAATCTCAAGAGCGATTCCACACATGTTTTCGCAAGACTGCGCAAAACATTTTTTGAAAGTTTTTAAGAAAGCGACAAATCGCTTGCGCTAAAGACAGTGTAGGACCAATCTGGATTAAAGCTAGGGTCCTTCTCAGTAGTCACACTAACAAGCATGATTTCATTCATTAAGGGCTTAGCACGCCTCTCTTTCTCTCAATTTGATCAAAGTTTTGCAAATCCCGAGGAATTCCTCCCTCTTTGTTTTCACTGCAGTGTTCAAAAAGGTTTTGAAAAACTCAGGTCAATACAATGACTTTAAGGCACAGAAAAGTCACAGCTTCTTATCAAATACTGTCATCTCATTTAGAATTTCTAGCACAACGAGCACATGGTAGATACAAACATAAGAGTGTGAAAATCACTGCTGTTCCATTCAAATCTTCTGGTGTAACTGGCTCCAAGGCAAAAACAGACTCAAAAGAAAATGAAAAGACAAACACAAAACAAAATGGTGATGTCCGAGGTAACACCCCCGGAGTCACCCGACTCCTACATAACAGGATTGACTCGATACAACAAAACAGACCTTAACCAAAAAGATTGACTCAAAACAAAGAGACAGACTTTAAACAAAACAATAGAACTGGCTCAATACCCAAGCCAGAAAGTACAAAAACTAGTATTTGCATACTGCTCAAAACAGTGCGTGCCATTCCCACGTCTGGAGTAAACTGAGTGCCGCCCGCAGGTGGTTCATCCCTCGATCACATATTCATACTATCCCCCAAGTTCACTGATCTAGTGGTGATAGACTCTGCTGAGATGGTGCGGCAATGACCTTGTTGTCAAACAAATCCTGTACATCATGGCGCAGACGAAAGCAGCTATCGGTCTCATGACTAGTTTGTTGATGGTACGCACAGTACTTAGTCTGGTCATGCTTTGGAGGGAGAGGATCAGGTAAAGGCCGTTGTTCCAATGGTTTCAGATGTCCCTTCCGGATTAAGACCTCTAGAGCCTTTGACAAAGGCATGTAAAGTGGGGTGAAAACCCTCTTGACTCGGGGTGGATATTTGGTTTTCTGTGAGCTACTTCCGGATGCACCGGTGAATGGGGTAGCCTTTTTTGATGTGGTGGTGGTGACCATGCCCACCTCAGAAGATCTTGTGGCCACATCGCCACTGGTGGTCGCATTCGAACTGCGGGAAAACGCCCGCCTAGGCTGCTCATTTTCCTGGTCGATAAGGCCTTGCTTTATAGCGTCCTCGATTTGTACCCCAATCTCATGGAGGTCTGCAAAGGTGGGTAGGGGGAGGACGATCATCTTCTGCATTAGCCTGGGTTGGAGATTGCACACAATCATCCGTATCTGGTCCTTGTCGGTCGGCCTGGTGGTCATCGAAGAAGCTTTAGCCCTCCAATGGGTTACAAAGTCAGAGAAGCCCTCTTTCTGCTCTTGCCTGGTTGTCTCAAGATCACGGGTTGTGATCTCGATCTGGGTATTGTATGAATATTGTATGACGAAGGCCTCGGCCATCTCTTCCCAGCTTCGTTTCACCGAGTCCTCTAATTTGGCGTACCAGATGGTCGCGATACCCGACAGGGTCCTGCCAAAATGGGAGAGCTTCTGTAATCTTGTCAAGCCCATCGGGCGCAGAACATCTGAAAACAAACTCAAGTGGACCATGGGATCTCCCGACCCGTCAAAACGGTCGATGTGAGGCATCTTGAAACGATCTGGCAACGTCACAGCTGCGTCGGTATATCCATCTTCGATGTCCGGGATGGACTTGACTCCTTGGGATTTCTTAAACATTTTTTCCAACTTACTCAGCTTCAGCGCTGTGGAGTTCGCTTCGAACTCAAAGGGAGAGTCTGGTACATTGATAGGCGTGGGCGCCTTGGATAGTTGCGGTAGAATCGGGGGCAGAGCTGGCCCCGTTGGAAGGCCTGTATCCTCTTGGACATTTTGGACATTTGGCGTCTCCTCGGGTATCGGAACCCTTGGTGGGGGAGGAGCCTGATGCGAAGCAGATGCCCCGGCTTGCTGCTCTAACCTGGCAATTGTCTCTGCCTGTTGGGCTATGACCACAGCCTGTTGCTTGGTGAATTCAGATTGACGGACAGCATCTTGCTGCATGGCTTTCATACTATCCTGGAGTTGGCGCACCATCTCTTCCAAACTCGACATATTGTCCTGATCTAACTGAGCAATCGGTATATCTGTGTCTGCAGTAGGCTCGGTAATCTCAACCCGACTGCTCAAAGATCACTGATCTGGTAGCTGTTGTACTGGTGG
This sequence comes from Camellia granthamiana, assembly GCA_036172215.1. Classification (NCBI taxonomy): domain Eukaryota; kingdom Viridiplantae; phylum Streptophyta; class Magnoliopsida; order Ericales; family Theaceae; genus Camellia; species Camellia granthamiana. Next base: position 50,171 of record JAXFYN010000486.1, read on the forward strand.
TCTGTGCCTGACTAGCCTTCTTTGGCCTTGATTACCTTTGAACTGAGTCTTTGACCTGACAAAGTCTATCAGTACAAATCCAATGGACCCGGGAGATAGTGGAGCCTTCTGAAGCTATCTGAACGACTGTATTCTATTCCTGATCACTGTTCTCCTGGAATCACTGCCCCAAATCTGAATCTGATACTCGCAGATATAACTGATTCTCAACATACTGATACTAGTGCCCGTAGGCCGGATACCCAGACTCACAAACTGGTATATGCATTCCCTGGAGAGATACACTCTAAAAGCACATAGCAGGTAAAAGAGAGCCAATACACCCCTATGTTGGGGTAGGGTTTCCCTGTCCTATTTTGTCAGGAGCTAGGGTTTCACTACACACGCAGCGGTTTCAAACAACCTAATATCGGGTGAGCAACCTGTCCTAGTTTGGAATGGTCACTACGGATTTCGATATGCACTAGGTCGAATGGTCAAAAAGGGTGCCCTGGTAAAATCGGGGTTTGTGTTCCCATACTGGCAGAGCCCGCAACCGGTCAGCCTTATGGTCATGCCTTGACAAGACAAGCCTCCAGCAAACCGCTCAGGAATAGCAGATGGCCAACATGGTGTCCTAGGCGCACCAATGCACATGCAATGCAAAGAAACACATAAGTGTAGTCAAAACAGGATATCACGAGTTCGAGTCAAGCTCTCTAAAATCCCCAGCAGAGTCGCCAGAAACTGTAACACGTCCGCGAGGGAACTCACGGGTTACAGTTCGGACTCCCTTTGTGTCACGGTTCTAAATCTTGAACCAAAGAGTCCAACTTTGGAAAATCGTTTGAGAAAACAGATTTTTGAAAAGTAGTGCCAAACATGGACTGCTTTGCCAGATACAGAGTCACCACCTAAATATTTTTAAAATGGGAAATTTAGGAAACCCTGACTCGGTGCCGAAGGCCACATGTCTGTCATCACCAAAGTGGTCTTGGCTCGGGAGCTTGGGTACGATCGGGGAAGGTCAGCTATGAGCACCCCCTTTCGCCCGGTCCGAAGACCGGCCTCTACTAACCGTGATATCCGATTTTGAAAACATTACATGCTCTTGTTTATTAGCCTAGAATTACTATGTTATGCGCGCAGCAAACAAGTATAGACTAGATTGCCTAATTTGGAAACAAGTATTGCATATCCGTTTGTTTGAAAAATAGTTTGAAATTGCTACTTGCAAGTAGGCTAAAATACGGATTTCAATGAGTTATTCCAACTCAAGCAATCCAACCTCCACCCACAGGCATTCAAACAGTTATATCACATAAGCACTTAGCCTCATGGTAGTCATGCTATTATGGCAACATTCACACGCATGTGGTATGCTAAAGCCTAAAAGCTTACCTAGTACTCCAAGCCAAAACAGAAACCAGTTAGTAGTTATATGCATGATCCTAGTTCATGTTAAGTGGCTAATGCAACGCAAGCAAAGATGTAATCTAGACAGGCCCGGCTATCCTAAACATGGCATATGGAATGCTACAAATAACTCGTATTCATTTGGAATTGAAAGTACGATGCAGTTTGTATGATGTACCGAGCTCGATGCATGTAAACAAATGCATGGATGCACGCATGCATTGCATAAGGTATGCTAATTTTAAGTATGCCCTAATCTACCATCATAAGCAGGTAAATAAAAGGGAAGAAAGAAATGGGGGTTGGAAGACATACACACACTCACCCACACTTATTACAAATATGCCCTCACACGGAGGGACCAAAAGAATATACAGTCCCAAATAATACAGTCCGAATACAGAATAAATAAATTATTACAAAATTTCTAATTATCAAATTAAATTCAATATAAAAAGGAAGGGGCCTTAGCCCTGCCTCGGGGATGCGCGAATGATGCATGCTCGAATCCGACTCGCCCGGAAAACCCGCACCATAACACTGCCTCTGTTTACACTGCCCTGCCTCTCCAAAGACTGCCGAAGTCCTGGGACACGTTCCTTGCACACTGTAGAATACCATCGGCTGGAGGAAATTCCCACCGGCCATGAGGAATGTCCATCGGCTGCTGATGAAGCTATCGGCCATTCACAAATGGCCGGTCGGCACTGTATGTTGCCGGTCGGCAGAAACTTCCTACAGAAAACAGTTTTGACAGCAACAGAGGACAGGCAGTATATGGCATAGAATTTCTAGGCAAATGTATGCATGGACACACTCCCTATCATATAATAAACTCAAGAGAGCATGGCCCTTGACCCTCGGGCCATCAATGGCGCATTTCGACGCATGATGGCCTAAGAGGCCAAGTTTGCATTTCAATGTCAAATGCAATGCAACACACAAAATGAGAACCAAGACCCTATCAAGCCAAGGTCAAGGGCCTTAGTGACATGAGAATTGAGATGTGTTTTGTCACTTGGAGTGCAAACACCCCTCGTTTCTCACACTTGGTTTGACACCCCAAACCAAGTAATGCAATGCATGTTATGCAAACATGGCTCAACAATACAACATGATGCTAAAATGCACGGCATGCCAAATGCTATGCAACATATCATGTTAAGTCTATAATGCTCCTAACATGCAATGATATAATGCAACTCATCATGTAGCATTAATGGGACAATGCAAGCATGCAATTAAAGACAACAAGTCGAATATACAACCATGACAAAAGAGGGACTTGGACTGAAATGGGAGGCCTCAAACACTCCCAAAACAGTGGCAAAAAGTGCCCAAAATGGTGGACCAACACTCATGCAAGCATGCAAACAAATGGGCCTAAAATCAAGGCATAAACAAGGGGTATTCCACTACCACCAACATGACCACTCATGGCACATATTAGATAAGAAAAAAAACAGAATTTTAGCATGCAAAAATACACCCAAACCCTTTGATATGGCAGCCCCAAAATACCTTAAACATACAAGCATGCACAAGGCCTATTTCAAGGCATAAAAGACCAATGTTTCAAAGCATGAAAGGCATGACAAATGGAGACATATAAACATGGTATAGGGACTGAAATAACATATTAAATGATTCCAAATCATCTAAATAACCTATCCAATGCATATACGTGGATCACATCCTCAAGGCTTACAAGCAACAATGCAAAGCAACTACATTAAGCATACCAAAAATGGTTAAACCAGTGGCCAACAGACCTAAAACAAGACAAATCATGGCCAAAAGCTTCAATAAGTCAAGTCAAAATATGAGGATATACAAGGCTAAACCCATGACACATTTCTAGACAAAGTAGAGCATTACAAAGCAAGTGTAAGATGCAAAGCCCAAACTGAAAAAGTCCCTTCGACAACACTAAAGAGGGACCCTTAATGAAACATGTCAAGGGGGTCAAAATATGGCCACTCTCAGTTCTGATCATGGCCGAAAAACAGAAGCAAAATGAGCTAACAAATCATGCAAAAATGGGGACCAAAGAGGGGTAATGAAGCAAGTCATACATGGAGGTCCCCAACAGTGTTGAGCCCTTCTTCAATGTTGAAGAAGGGCTCAAAATAAGCCTCTTTACAGTTTACATCGAAGCTCAAAAATACTTGTAAATAAGGCTAACCAATGAAGCTAGAAAATGCAAGTTTAAGGGAAATGGATGCTTACCCTTGAAGAACAGCAAACCAGCAGCTCTTTGTCTAAATTTCTGAGCTCCTAATCTCTGCAAATGGCCTCCCAAATGCTGGAATGGAGGATGGAGGTGTTGTGCTATGGGTTGTAGGGCAAATGATGCAAGAACAAAGGTGTTTGGAGGCTTGGATAAGATAGATATAGAGGGTTGTAGATATATATGTTAGATATATATGTCTACTCTCTGGTTTTTTTGCTCAAAAAACTCCAACCCTTTACAAAGGAGGAGGATGGCTCCTTTTATAGACAAATGGAAGGCTTAAGGCTTACAAGAGAAGCTAAAGCAAGGGTGCAAGGGGGGGCAAGGCTTATCAAAGAAGCCAAGACAGCTGGTAGGCTTCTTGAGGAAGCCAAGACAAGGGGTCAAGGCTTCCTCAAGAAGCCTTGAGCAAAGGGTGCACAAAAGAGGCCAAAAATGGTGCAAAGGGTGTAAAATAGCAATATATATGCACGTGGAGCTGGTTCTATGCATCCCAACTGGCACAGCTGGTATGCACCAGGCTTGAAGGGTGCAAAGGGTGCAAACCGGCCAGAAAATTTGGTTGTCGGCCAAAATAAAGTGCCGGTCGGCATAATGTTTTGCCGGTCGGCAAAATAGATTGCCGATAGATGATTCCTAGGTCAAAAAATGGCCTGTGGGTATGCAAATTGAAGCCCCGGAAGTTATCTTTCCAATGGCGCAAACCTTGCATCAAAATTCCTTCTGTGTAGAATGTTATGCCCTTTTTGGTGAAGCCGCGCAGACTCGATCCAAACGGGATGATGCCCAGCTTCAACCAATCATGTCTCCTCCACCCGGACTTGGCTTTGGGAGATTCTTGAGTACAAAGTGAAGCCCCAGAAGTCTTCTTTCCAACGATGGTGGCCTCATAGCTTAACTCCAAGTATGCCGATGAATAGGCCTGATTCAGCGAGGGCTGCTCGACTCCCTTCTACCCGGATCTTTGCCGATCTTCTTCTTCAACCTGCTTTCTCCCCTCTTCTCCTCTCCTCTTCAACTTCAAACCCCTAAGTAAGGTGTTTTGAAAGATTTTTCAAAGATTTTATCTCTCTTTCATTCATCTCCACTTTGTCCTTGCTCGGTTTACCGAAAAGCGCAACATTTACCGAAATGTGAGCGTCAGAACATCGTGGGAATTTTATTTCAAAAATGTTTTGAAAGAGAGGTTTTTAAGGTCTAAAAACCATCCAAAATAATTTTGGTCCAAAATGGGGTATGAAGTTGAGATTTGCCTCTCTCCTTGCCGAAGAAACTGAACCTGTGCCCTGCACACCTTTCGCCACCAAGTAAACCATCAGTAGTGCCCAAGTCTTAAGGGCGGTCAAAAATGGGGTGTCTACAACTGGTAGTTTTGCATTTGTATCTGTAGCCTCCAGTTGAGTACATGGATGAGATGCTTGGGATGCTGGCCACATTCGAGGGCATGATCCTACGGAGGGAGGCACAGCTGGCCATTATGGGTGTACAGGTACTGTTCATCTTTTCTGTATTTAGCATATTTCTGATGACATACTGGTTTTGAACATTCTGCTGTATTGATAGGCTGTGTAGAGCACATCTGACACGCACCCAACTCGCATATTGTACTTGCATCTGCTTTTCATATTTGAACTGATGTATTGAACTCTTCACTTTCAGATGCCTCCAATATATGCACCGCCGCGGGCCGAGCCACCCGGGCCTTTTCAGAGAGGTCGAGGTGCTGGGCCATCTGGGCCCTTTCGAGGAGCTGGGCCATCCAGGCCTTCTCAGGGAGCAGGGCCATCTAGGCCTTTCCGAGGAGCTCGAGGAGCGGGGTCGTCTCGCAGACGTAGGGCACACGTTATAGAGGCAGAGCCTAATGAGGAGGAGGAGGAGGTCGCAGATCGTGAGTCAGAGACATCTGCTAAGGAGGGGGGCTCCGGCCTTGGTTCCGGCAGTGGAGACGAGGCTGAGGGGGATCCTGAGGATGACAGCTCCGACCCGGATGATGATGATGGTGCAGAGGTTATCCCGCAGAAGAGGATGAGGGGGCCTCCTCATTCCCGCTCTCGAGGATATTGATGCTATTTTCTGCTTTATTTTACTTTTTGCTAGTAGTTTGTAGCACTTTGCATATTGTTAGGCAGTTTTATTTTCCGTAAAACTTGTACCTTTATTTTGTTGTAAAACATGATGGAATGAAACAGCTTTTCAAAAGGTGTTTGTATTTGAAACTCTTAGCATCGAATCGCATCATTTTGCACAAAAATGGAATTGAATGGGAATGTGCCTTGTGTATTTACCGGGTCAAGTAATGAACCGACACAACAAATCAAACAACTCGACTCACTAAGAAATAACAGAATCTTAGCAAGTTTACAACTCGATAAGCAAAATACAACAATGTTAACGACTGGATAAACAAGACTTAACAAAATTGCATAAACAAAAAGTAATAACTCAAAACACAAAAATGCGACAGCTCGACAAAACTTACAACTCGATAAACAAAGCAACAACTCGATAAGCAAAATACAACAAAGCATACTTCGGACGGACGATCTGGATGATGGAACGCATCCGAACTGAGAGAAATGGAGGCCTTCGACATCCCCAATGCATAGAAATGCCTCAAACTTCCTTCCGGAGGGCAAAACAGGACCAATGCATGGCCGGCCACATTTTGCATCTGGGGACTGAAAGGTGGCCGGCCGGCCAGTTTTTGAAACAAAGATGGCCGGCCTGCTAGAATAGGTGGCCGGCCGGCCACCTTTCCTGCAACTCTCAGAATTCTGACACGTGTCCTCGAATAGTGTTTTACCCCCCTATAAAGCTCCAACTTTGGAACTCATTCATTTCATCACTGTTTTGCACAAAAATGGAGGCATTTCTCGTAGAAAATCTCACATCTTGGATCTCTTCTTTAGATGGCTCGGAAAAGTTGAACTTCCGGGGTTTCAGCTTGAATGCACTATTCATGCTGGGCCGGACTTCACTGCATCTTCCTTTCCTCCATGCCGCGGTGAGATTTTGGAACCCAGTGACGCACGTCTTCAGCTTCGGAGGGCAAGAGGTATGTCCCACTTTTGAAGATTTTCAAGTTTTGATAGAATCCGAGCGAGGCGAGGAAATCTTACCCCAACTCAATTTTGGCTATGCCCAAACCTTAGGGCGGATGTGCGGACTCAACGCACATGATGCTCGATCCCTGATCTGTAACGGAATGTTGGATATCCCAAGCCTGATTTACCGGTTCTCCGATGCTGGTGACCGCAGCGACCATCATTGGCAAGGCTTCCGGCGACACACCCTCTGTTTATGCATGTTATCTCATTTTCTGTTTGCCTCGAGCTTTGGAGGATCCAGCGTCCGTCTGATTGAAGTGGCCCAAGGCTTGAGGGAAGGAAAGAGTTGCATTGCCATGACATTGGCTGAGACACCGATGGGCTTGGATGCTTTCTACCGTCGGGAGACAACCAGGTTTGCAGGGAGTCCACTACTGCTGCAGGTAATGTTTCCCACCCGATCTCACATATGTATTTGCTCACATCGCTCGGCCCTCGGGCTCGGTTTTTCTCACAAAACCCTCATCTTACTTTTCTCTCACCGTACATCTCTCTATTCTTTATTCTCTCATTTTTCATCCCTCCCCAGGTATGGTTGATGGATAAATTGCAAGTTGTGGACTCTTGCCTTGCTTACTCAGCCCGCGGCTATTTCTTTCGACAACGCCTAGTCGACGCCCTTGATGAGGGATGGTGGTTTGAATGGATGTACAATTTGTTAGCAGATCGCATTGCGTGGCGCTGCCCTTGGCTCAATCTCCCGGCAATGAGCTACAGCATGTCCCGGCAGGTCGGGATTCGTTTGATCGGCTTGACTCACTGCGTATTCTATTTCCCATTCCGTATTCTACGCCAGTTTGGCCATGATCAGGCTTGCCCACCAGAGGGGATAGAGTATCCGGCTACATTCCCGGTTCGAGGCGCACAGCTAGCTCGGCAGGCCGCAGCATGGGGAAATAGAGAGCTCTTGGCCCCTGCTCCCACTTTTAGTTGCACTTTGTCTGACGAGTGCTGGGATTGGCTCAACGAAGAAGCACAGGTTGGGCCTAGGTTGGCATCAGAGGCTTCAACTAGCTCTGGCAGGGGGCGCAGGGACACTTGACTTGACTATGCCCGAATTTATTGCTTTACTAGTACTTTCAAGTTTTCTTCATGAGTGTAATAAAAAGCAACCTCAATTGTATGCAAGAGCAAGAGAACTCTGTTTTGAAATCGATGAAATTGAAGGTTGTGGTACTGAAAATTCTCCGCTTTGGTCCAAAAATGGTCTTAGTTGTAAAAAGATTAATTTTGAGCAAAGTCAACTTTTATTAAAACTTTTCAAAACTATTTTCGATATGGATCAGAACTGGACACGCCTGAGATCTGTCACTGAGATGCACAACCCCGGATCCTAGCAACTGGAAAGTTGCCCCTAGTCTGAAAAGTGCCGCGGCACTGTGTGGCAACGGAAAGTTGCCCCTAGTCTGAATAGCACTGTACCGGAGATCACGATAAATGCTGATGGATAGAGATGACTGAGATGATCAAATAGACAAAGTTGATCGGGAAAAAGATTGTGGCTGAACTTCAGGATGAAACTGCCTACGTATCCTAAAGATGGGAATCAAGCCTTAC
>JAXFYN010000486.1:58662-105542 GCA_036172215.1 Camellia granthamiana
CTCCTGGAGCACTCTTCAAATAATAGGCATGATGACTCTTGTCAAATAGTTTTGATTTATGCGAAATGGTTTTGAAATGGATTTCTATGAAATGAAATGGGTCTCTTTCTATTAAATGATTCTATGAATTTTTTTTGTCTAACACTATGCATGGGTTTTTATGAAATGGGTTTGATGGGTTTCCAATAAAATGAAGAGGTATGAATGAGGGATGCCTATTACAAATAAATTTTCTAAGGAAGTAGGGGTTCTTGAATGATAGGTTCATGTCTATTTCGGAGTCAAGGTTTGGGGAATTGATTCGTTAAGATCACAACTTTCAGTTAAGGTTGGGACTCACCTTTTGCATCAAAATTCAAATTTAGCAAAAGGTAGAATGTTGGAGGTTTTAGAGTACTTGATTATCTTACTAATTTTATGAAGCATAATTAAGAGATGTAATTCTGGGAATAGACTCGTGCACTTGTGGTAAGTGTTTTAAAAATGGTAGACTTAGCAGAAAACATGGCAATTTTTTCAGAGTTTTCCCTCCCTTTGAGTCTTCTTATAGGTTTTGCTATTCCCTTTGTATTATGTCAGATAGTGGCTAGATTGGTTTATGAGGGTGCTTCATGGATTAAAGGGAAAACAATTAAATATTGTGCAATTACACACTTACACGCCAAAAAAAAGAAGAAGAAGAAGATGTTTTTGGTTAGGCACTCTAGTTCTCTGGATTATCTCTGAATTTTGAACAAGAGTTAGTCAAACTATGAATTAGTTTTTGGTCAAGCACTCTAGGGTTTTTGCCAAATGGGTAAAAACTTTATACTATTTTTGTCGATGGGGTTAACATTAATTAATGTAGTATCTAGGAACCATAATTTTACTTTAGGGTTTTTGCTAAACTGGTAACAATTTTATATGTAGTTTCATTCATATATAATTTGTAATGTCCTTAGTTGTTAGTTTCCATTTGTAGGAAGCTGCATTGGTTGCATTGTCATTGATTATTGTGATACAGGGAGGACATGATAATGTTCATATAGGTGTCAATCATAGTACAATTGAAAAATGCTACTCTCCAAGAAACTGTTTGGTCCTTGTGGTTTGCATTGTCATTGCTTCAATTAACACCAGTGTGGTTTGAACTCCATATTTTGCAAGGCTACCATCCTCTTAGTTTGTTTTTGTTTGTATTTTTATTTTTTTGTTTATATGTTTCAACTGAAACGTTTGGTCTTACTTCAGAAAATGTTGTGAAAGGGGTTTCATGTTCTAGAACATTGTGAGGCATCTTGCTTTATCATTTTTCGTTATCAAGAATATAGCATAGCATTATAGAAGATTTGATTAAGAACAATTGGTTGTTGGACTGACCCGAGTAACTTCTCAGTTAGCTTGTGCAGAAGGGCTTTAATGAAATGTAATAATTCTTTGGTTGAATTAATTGTTTAACTGTTGAAACTAGTCTATGTTTTTTTTTCCTTTAATTGGATTGATCAATGGAAGGCTAAAATTGGTCTTTCACTACTAAAAAACGGACCTTTTGCGACGGTCTCAAACGTCACAAAAGGTCCACATATCGTCGCAAAAGACTCTTTGCGACGGAGTTGCGACGGGAAATGGAGGGTGGCGGAAGAGGGCGTGACAAAAGATATTTGCGATGGTTACAAACCGTTGTTTCCTTGTTGCGACGGTTAATGAATAATTTTTGCGACGGTTTAACCGGAAGCAAAAAAAAGCGAAAAAAAGACCACTTTTAGAGACGGTTTAGGATGCCGTCACCTAAAACCTTTTTAGAGACGGTAGTTGACGTCATGAAAAGTATTCTTAGCAACGGTCTTAAACGTTGCACAGAGAGAGAGAGAGAGAGAGAGAGAGAGAGAGAGAGAGACAGACAGAATTAAATCAATAATATATTTGCGACAATTTAAACCATCGCTAAAGATGGCACTAATATGTATATACGACAGGTTACCCGTCGCTAATAAAATGCAAGAAAATGATGATAACATTAGTGACGGTTTATTACTATCGCAAAATAATTATTTTCATAAAATAAATGTATATTTTATTAATTCATTCCCTATGCAAATTATTAATATTTTGTAAAATAAAATACATCCACATCCACATTCACATTCACATTCGCAAAATCATATATACAAATAATATATACATATATATATATGTACCATGGAACAATACAGTGTCAACAAACATTCCTTACAAAAATATATAAAACATCCTCCAACAATACTAAATTTGATAATTCAAGAACTCAAATTTGTATCTAAAACAAAACAAAAGTATCGACAGCACAAATAAAAAAACATATATATATATTATAGCTTGTTTTATTATCAACAGTAAACTCTAATATCGATACGCGAAGATATCATCACGTACTCAAAAGGATAGCATCTGCAAAAAGAAAAAAAAAATTATTTAAGAAGATCAAAAAATAAAAAAGCTAGTCTCATCAGTTTAAAGTTGCAGGCATGTTTATAGATTTCATGAGTAAGCTCACATTGGACTGAAGAGTAGGCACTATATTGAATGTGAGTTATACATATAACACTTGTTTACTAATATAGACATCCATATCTGTAATAATGTACACTACATTTTATTACAAAAAAGAGAGAGGTTAAAGCGAGCAGGGAAGGATCTAGCCAAAAGATGAAAGGCTACCTTTATCACAAGCCTCTCAAGCGTGTTGTTTAAAGAAATTGGAACCATGTTGGGTAGAAATTGCTCTCCACTCAAGATGGAGAGCATCCTTAATGCAAGCTCAGATGTAATGAGCTCCCTTCTATGCTGCCCAAAACTCTGGAAGACAAGTAATTATCTGTCAAACACACCAGCAATTACCAATCTGAGACTATTGTATGCTAAACGATCTATTTTTACACTATTGTATGCTATAGTAGGCATTGTGCTCCATGTATTTTCTAATGCATGCCATGTGATGCTTTGGATATTTCATTGTCGCACATGTATAGGATCAATTCATGTTCTTATTACTTGAGACATTGCTTTGAACATTAATACATGTCATTATGATACATCTTTTTCCTGTTGCAGTAAATGCTCCTCTGCATTCCGTTACGAGTAATATAATTTCTTTCTTGTGTCAACATTCTGTGTATGTGGAATGAGTGAAAATGTACAAACAAGTTAAAACTGTTGATCTCATGAAACACCCCCTTATAGGTGTTGTTATAGACGATTGTCCAGAATGACATGTATTATCTGTGTTTATTGCAAGTTTCTTTTTTCTAGTTACGTCTGTGTTTATTGCAAGTTCCTTTTTTCTAGTTACATCATTTACCGTTTCATATCTAGGTGAGGGATGTTCGTCTAATCATGGACCGGAATTGAAGACATTCGAAAGGAGTTGGGTAAGTGTGTTTCTGCTAAAACGTATCTCATTTATGTGTAGTGTCGTCGGAAAGTAACTGTTGATTCTTTTTAAAAATTAAACATAACTTTATTCTTAAATTCACTAGCATTGCGATAATGAATCCATGATGAAGGATGGTGGGATTACCTTGCACTCGTGTTTAAACAATTCATGTTGCATTCTCAAGGTTGATGAAATGAACCTAAGTTTCTCCTTTCTTTTCTATTCTTTTCATTTCTTTTCCCACTGTATACCATTACTGTTTTCATCCAATGACAAAACCAAACAGTATTTGTGTTCTCCTTGTTCGATTCCTGCAATTTATAGTTGTTCTAACTCTGCACTGGAATTTCACATTAGATCCAGTTGAGTTTATTTGGTGGCATAGCAGCTATTCTTTAAGAATAAATATGGCACAATTCTTGTGAGTGTCTTGGTCATTGATCTGTCTTTGTTCTGGCATCAATATTGCTTGTGGGAGTTGAACGATATATAGAGCTGTCAATTGGTGGTTTGCCCTGAGGTGGTTTCTCCACAATTCACTATTAAGTTTGCTGCTTCTTTATGTTACAAGCCCAGATCATGTTTACCTAGGCAGATTATGTGATTGATATAATCCTTTCCTGGTTGGAGAAAAAACTCCCTAGGAATTTATCTAGTTTAGTTGATTTAAGGTGATTTTACCATTTTGGTTGATTGATAAAGAAGTTGGTTGAACTCTTTAATTTGCCTATGTGGTTAGAAGGTAGTACTTGGTCTTTGCATGCTTCTATATCCCAACTCTAGAGGTCATGTCGTTAAATTCTTCCAGACCATTATGAAGGAAATTTGTATGAAAATGTTTACTGCTATCATGCTTTGCGGACTTATTAATCTGGCCTGACAAAGTTACCTTATTTTATTGACTTAATGTGATTTTTTTTGGGTAGCTGTAACCCTTGGTTTTTGTCCTTCTATTCTGTCCGAGTCTCTTAATTTTTAATTTTTTTTTTGTGAATCACTGACGTGTTTGATTATCTCAATTTGTATTTTATCATGATTAGCTGACATGTTGTGTTTTGTGAGGTTTAGATACGAGAGAAGAAATTCAGCTCAGCATATATGCACTTTAAAGAGTTTTTGATTTCCTTCCTTCTATAGATACATGCTTTGTAAGTTATAATTGTATTTTTGTCTCATATGTTCTGGCAAACTTATTGTGAGTCCTTGGGTGATACTACAGGTATATTGAATTTTATGATGCAATGTCCATGCCAATGGCTATAGCTCTCTCCGACCACCTACTTTTTGGACAACCTGTAATGGTTAAACCATCAGAAGCTGAAAAGAACCTTGTTCAAACTAATGCTTCTGGTGGTGGTTCAGTCGTGGGATCCTATGGTGCAGTTGATAGAAAACTGTATGTGGGAAATTTACAATTCAACATCACAATATTTCAATTTAAACAGGTAATATGACTTCCACTACTGAATGTTTTCCATTTTAGCTTGTTTAAATATTACCATTGCTGTTAAAGGAGGAAGAAGGTGTAAGATTTGCTAGAAAATGCCATGTGTGGTGGATGTGAAATTAAATAAATAAACCTCAAAAATGAAAGAAAAAAATGAGCTCTTAGAAGCAGCACTAATGGTGAGTGCTTATTAACAGATGATGTAAAAATATAGTAATGTGCTGTATTTCCGCGGTAAGACAGAGTATCTTCAAAGACCAGGGGAATACCATTTATGTTCTCGAAGACAACAATAGTCAAGCAAGCTGCTTTATAAAGATAACACAGGTTGAGTTGTGATGGTTGTACTAGATGATGTGTGATGTCTCATAGGGAGCTGTAGATGGGTCAGTGTTCCGGACATTCTGGTGGCCTGTAATGGACGGCAGATGCATCATTTGCCGAAGCCTTGTCAGTAATGTTAGGGAAATATTTGGAAGTGGCCATTTATTGAGAAAGAGAGGTAGAGTTTGCTTAAGAATCCAGAGATGTAGGTGGAGGTGGTTGGCTTATGGTGGGGGAAATGCTCAAGGAGTTCAGTGGGGAGGTTAGAAGCTGAAGGATGGGTTGCCAAAAATCTTTTTGGGAGGGTGAAGAAAGGGCAGCAGAGGACAGAATATGAGTGAAAGTGGATGAGGGATCTTGTAGGTGTACAATGTCTTTCATATAGAATGGTCAAGTGGGTAGGTTTGGCAGAATGGGTTTGTCGTTGCTGAAGAAGGTAGAGCTTTAAAAATGGGTAAACAATGTATGAAGGGTACCATAAGGAGCTAGGGCAACGATGCTCAGTACTGCATGCTTTTTTTTTTGAGTTACCATCACTGTTAGCTAAAAAGCATGAGCATGAACATGGACATGGGCCATATTATAATATTTAATGAGTTTTTTGGTTTGCGTTGACACTGCCCCTACCAGCCCCTTTGTCGGTCCATCTCTGCCCACCACCAAGGTGAGAGGTCTTTTGTCCTCTATGATGCTTGCTTGGTACTATTTGGCCTCCAATTTCCCTAGCCATAGAAGGTAAGTTTACATGCCTCATAGTTTCATGCAGACTTGACACATAGAACGATTGAACAAAACTATTCTCGAAGGTAAATTGAGCTTGTCATGCTGAGGGTGATAGGAGTACTTGCCACGTGCTGGTAATAAATCAATGGCGTTGGTGGCTGGGGAGAGAAGTGCCATCTGTCTATGATGTGCATGAGATACTGCAGGATTGGTAGGAAGCTGTTGTTGGAGTTGTAGTATGCTTGTAGGGAACTGTATGGGTAGTATGATACCAGTATGGTACTGCCTAGGAGATGTGGTATAGGAGTTGTGGCGTATATGTGATTAGTCAGCACTATGCGCCAGCGTGCTCCGTCTTTTCCCAGTCGAGGTTTTCTAGCTTTGCCAAGCTTTGATAGACTACTACGTGAGGACCATGAAGGTCAAAGGGGATCCTGTTACTCTGCCTTTGGTTTGAGGTTTGTTGGTAGGAAGCCATTGTTTGGGTGAGAGTTTGTCACCGTTGGAAGTGGGAAAAATGATATTATCGGAGTCAAGACTTTAACAGGTTTTGGTTATCCTTTTCATGCTGAGGGGCTTTTCTTTTAATAGAGATGAACTGTGTTGGAAAGGAGTAAGTAATGGAGGGGACTACTCACTGGTCGTGGCAATGAGTAGTCATAATTGCTAATTTGGAGTTGCCAATCATAGTTGCTGATTTGGAGCTGCTAATCATAGCTGCTAAGCTTGTAGTTGCTGATAGCTTTAGCCAAGGTGACTTTGAAGAGTTTAAGATTTGGTAGACACCTTTTTGTTGCTTTGAGGCAGTCATTTTTTTTGTCACATCAACTCTCGGAAATGCTCTATCTTGCTTTTCTGTACATTTGTATTCTTCCCCGAGAACGTGTGTTCAGAAGTTGTATTTTCTAGTGCTTGAACTCGTCGTTCTGCTTGATCGGTCTGTAATATGTAAACCTCATTTTTGCAACCATGGGATAAGTATCTATTTTGTACTTTTCAGAACTTGGATTGGGCTGGTTTTGAAGTAAACCAAGACCAAACCACAACTACCTACAATTCCATGAAATTTGGAACCAAACAAACCATGAAAATCTTGGACAGTTTGGTTCAGTTTGGAACCACAATTTTTATAAACCTTGTCATCATTCACAATATGATCATAACATGGTCAAACATTAAATAATATGCCATCATTTTACAAACAAATAATTGTTTACAACTAGTTGTACAATTATACAAGAGCACATTTGTAAGAGGAGGATTAATTTTGATTTATCCTCGACTCTCTTTTTTATTTATTGAGTAATTTTGTTGTTGGTCAAAAAAAAAAAGAGTAGGATTAACAACTTATGAATATATATGGGATACTAACAAGGTGCTTAAGTTTACTATAAATAACAAATTATATAATACTTACGTGTACATAGCTAAACGGTTCAGTTTGATTCCAAATTGGAACCATGACTATAAAATGATAGACTGAACCATAAAATACGGTTTGCCTATTTTAATAACTATGACCGAACCGTGCATTGAGAAAACCAAACCAAACTGTCTGGTTTGGTTTGGATCGGTCTCGTTTGTGGTTTTTTTGCTCAGACCTACCTTGCACTTTTATTGCGTGTAGATTCTACTAGTCAGGGAATTTCAATGGGTTTGTATCCTACTGGATTTTTTGTCCTTCACCGTAGTGAACTTTTGAATACTAATCTATTAATTTAGTGTACAAGGTAACTTCTTTTATAACAAATTGGTGTCCTTCATGGGGACTTGTCAGATTTTTTAAGCTTTTGGGCCTGTGGAGCTTGTACAACTACCTACTGACCCTAAGACAGGACACTGCAAAGGTTTTGGGTTTATTCAGGTTAGTATAACTTCATATTGACTGCCCTTTGCTCAAGTAGTTTTTTCTTCGGTAAAAGACATGAAGTTTCTTGCCATGGATGTTACAAAATGCAACTTTGTTGATTCTCGTGAAACCTTGCATAATTTTTTTGCAAATAACTTCTATTTTCTTTCAACTATCATTCGTAGTACTTTTTAATTATTCTTCATTTTGATGAGTTTGATCCAATATTCTTTTTTAAGGCTAGAAATAGTTGGAATGGGTTATTGACCTCCTAGATGGAACCTTTTCTCTCTCACATATTTGTAATACAATTTCATATTTTGTACTTCGTTAAGGTTGGCTTATACAATAAAATATGCCTATGGAGACAGACGGCATGTAATTAGGACATGTAGGTTGAAAGTTAGTAACATACTCCTTAAACTTTGTCAAAAAAGGGCGTTCAGGGGTGCAAATGTGAAACAGCCCCTCAACCACTCTGGGGATGTCATGAGAAGATTGATCGTGACAAATACGACCTGTGGGAACAAAAGACATGTAGTTAGGACACGTAGGTTGGAAGTTAGAGTAAAAAATGCCTTAAACTTTGTCGAAAAAGGGCATCTGATGGGAAAAAATGCGAAACAGCGTGCGAACCACTCTGGGGATGTCACAGGAAGCTTGCTTGTGATAAATATGACCTGTGGAGATAGATAACATGTAATTAGGACATATAGGTTGGGGATTAGAGTTGAAAACGCTTTAAACTTAGTTGAAAAAAGGCGTTAGAGGGGGGGCAAAATATGAAACAATGCCTAAACCACTCTAGGGATGTCACCGACAGCTTGCTCGTGACAAGTACGACCTGTTTGGACATATGGGATGTAATTAGGACACGTATGTTGAGAGTGGTAAAAACGCCTTAAACTTAGTCAAAAAAGTGCATTGGAGAGCCGAAAATGCAAAACAATCTTGAACCACTCTGGGGATTGCACGGGCAGCTTCCTCGTGCCTAATAGAATATATGGGGACATACGGCGTGTGAGTAGGACACATAGGTTGGGAGTTAAGAGCTGAAAATGTCTTAAACTTAATTGAAAAATTGCATTTCGGGAGGGGAAAACTTTGGGAGGAACTTGTCCGGACATGCAACATATGATTACGACTATAATTATACAATTTTGAAAAGATTATATACATTCGAGTTTTATATAATTTTTTTTTTATTTTTTGAAATGATGACGTTATTCAATCAATACTAATGGTTAATTTTATTTTTACATATGGTTTTTGGCTTGGAAAAGTGGATATTCCTTATTTATGTGCGGAGGACATTGTTTTTTTTATAATCCGTTATTATGTTGTCCTTTGTTTTTTTTTTTTTTGGATTACTATTATTCGTACAGATAACTATTGGCGTGATACAAATTGCTTTTGGCTTATAACATATTACTTTTGGCATGGTATAGATTACCATTTGACATGGTATTATGGATATTTCTTTTTTTGTGTACGGAAGACATGATTTTTGTATAATCCTCTGTTTTGAATTGGATTATGCTTGATGCGTTTAGAATTTCTATTATATTTCGAATTTGATGTTAAAAGTTTAATTTTCTTGAATTGTTATTATTTTCTTTATATACAAGGTACAGGTTACACAGAATAAATACAGGTTGTGGTGAAATTAATATATATATATAAATAAACACTAAAGAAAGTTTTTGACGATTAAATTAGTAGCCAAAAGGAAATCAAGGCTTTTTCACGATTAAATATTTGGTAGCTGAAAGGAAGAAAATATTTTTGGTGACTAAATAGTTTGTAGTAAAATAATAATAATAATAATAAGATGAAAAATAAATTTTATTTGGTGAATAAATGTTTAGTAGCCCAAAAAATTTGAAGTTTTTGCATACAAAAAATTTGGTCATCAAAAAAGCCGTCGATATTTTTTACAACTAAACATTTAGTCACCAAGAAAGCTACAATCTTTTGCCAACAAGAAAGTTTCGTTGCTAGCTAAAGGAGTCAATTAGATGTTTGGCTACAAAATTAATTTGTCGCTGATAATGGAAAAAAGAATTGGTGACTGTATTTTTTAATCAGTAAATAAAACATAGTAGTGATATAATTTATCTACGATTAAAAATTTAGTCAATAAAAGTTCAAATTAAATTTATAGAAAAATTTATGGCAACTAAATTATTAGTCGTCGAATGGTATTCATTGGCTTCTAAAATAATTTTAGTCGCTAATAATTTTCCCGACAATTAGTCAATGAGCAACTGGGTGACTAAATAATTTAATTGAGAATTACATTTGTCGACAAAAAATAGTTTTTAGCGACTAAATCTTGTAGTAACTAGTTTATCCCTAATTAATTTCAATAGACTTGATTAAGTAATAGTAATTTTAAAATTGAGTGAAATTTTTTTTATAATTCGATAACTACCCGGTACAGGTATGACATGTTTGTCGACATACCCATTCTTCATATTTTCAAGATACTTCTCAATGAGAATTTTTATATTTTTTGGCAAAGTATATATTATTTACAAGCCATTTTCATAATTTGGTGGTGTTGGTGTAAGAGGCGGTACTGTTTCTCCAATCCATTTGAATCCAATTATAATTGAGTTTGTAGGATAAAAGTCATTTAAATTATACTTTAAAGTCATTTGAGAATGAGTGAAGGCAAAGTTCTTCCTTAATCTATTAGGCTTGTGCAAATCAGGTGGTGAGAAGCTATTGGTTTTCAGCCATTATCTCCAACCACTTAAGTTCTTGAAAAGGCTACCCATGAAAGTGAAGGGTTGGACTCTGGGAAAAGAAATGTTTGTAAGCATTGGTGAATCCAGTTCTAAGTTTAAAGAGTGGTCCATGAATTGTTTTAACACTTCCCCAGATGCTCGAGTCCTCTTTGGATCAATAAAAGTGTGTGGGGAAGGAATATCTCTTTACACAATTGAAAATAATCATCATCATTTCAACTATTTGAATTAGGTTTCCTATGTTTTAAGTTCAATTCCATCAACTATGCATGAACTTAGCAATCAAAGAAACATTTGTTTGTAAACATAAGTTCCAGCAATATAAAGACACTAATTACTACAAAATTTAAGCTTTGGTAGTTGAGAGACATTGAATGACTCGGTGTGTTTTGTGATTCCTTGATAGCAAATAACCCAAGTTACCATTGCGAGTCACAAGCATCAATGAAAAAATAATAAAAATTAAAAAAATAGAGAATAATTTCAGAAAACTAAAGCCAAATAAAAGGATAGTATATACCTAACAAACATAAGACATGACAAAGGAACCATGTACATAATAATGACCACCTACTAAGAATACAAGTTTTGAGCTTAACATTTGTGGACAATCTACAAACTAATGTTTGTTGTCCACGTGATGCAGTTCATATCAAGACACTACTTGCCATCCAGTCATACCAAGACACCACTTGCCATCCAGTCATATCAAGACACCACTTGCAGCCAAAATTGATGAACTGCAGCAAGAGGAAATGAAATATTATAAATTGATTTATAAAAATCTAGCAATTGAAACAAAGGAAAGAAAATAATCAAAGTGGTTCATTCATATTAGTAGAGATCAGACAAACAGGGAAGGAACAAAGAAGATACACAATTTAAAATAGACTACTAGGGATACATGGGCTTTCCTCTTTTCTCATGTATAAGTTTTCCACATCAAATTTGATAAAACAAAAATAAATAAATAACTAGCAAGTGCACCAACACCATGAAGTAATCTATTGTAACTAGTAGAAAAAAGAAATCAATAATGTATACCTTTTGTACCCATGCAAGTAAACTAGTAAGATTGCTTTTCAAACTTCTCACGTGCTAAAGATTCTTGGTGCTAACATTCCTCACCAGTTCATCCAATACAGGGTAAGCATTTCTCTCAAGGTCAGCTATACTAGAGTCCAAATATGTACAGACAACCTTCAATGCGATCTCGAGAACTTGAAACTCAAATGGAAGGTCACATTGCAAACCTTGAAACTCAGATGATAATTGCATTTCATTGTCTTGTACATCCATTTGATCCCCTCCTTGACTTTTCGACACACTTTTATGAGGAAGTTGTTGCCGTAGCTGATCCACAAACGGAAGAACCTCCTGGCAAAGAGGATCAAGCAACGGCACTCTTTCAGCTGTAACTATAGCCTTTATAAACTCTAAGTTGACAAACATAGCTTTCTCCCTAGCTGCAGAAGGAAACAATACAAATTCACTCTCATTACAACCAATCATTATATACAAACGTATGAATCTATGCAGGTATCATAGACAGCAAATGAAAATTAAATAAATAAATTCCACCCAAATCATTATAACAAAAAAGAGATTAAGGGTTTTCTTGATGAGTTGATGCTGGACTACATGAACAGGAAAAAAGAATCTATTAGGGGATAAAGAAACAAAAAGAGATGGGACTACAGGATTGTTTGGCAACCCCATTAAATGCTTAAATCTAAAAACTTTTAGTGGCCTATTAATTTTGTTAGTTAACACGTTCAAACTCAAAATTTTATATCAAAGAGATTCGACTCATCACTAAAGGATATATGTGATCTTGACTTGTATTTATAACGGATAAACTTAACCTTTCAAAACTTTAGTACTTGCGAATATTCAGTACTATTAATGAGGTTTCAAAAGACCCGGACGTGTGAGCCTTCCTGTTCTATTGAGCTAACACCCTTCCATTCTTGCCTTATTTTCATTTTTATTTTAGAAAAATCCATATTCCTACTCATTCTCCCCAGAACTCCAACTATAATAGGTAATCTAAACTCAACTCATGTATTACGCCACTCCTACTCAGTAAAAGCATCCATGTACCCTGATTTTAATGGCTAGTTGTGCTTTATCAATTTTCGCATCAAAGCTCTGCCACAATGCCTTCCATGTGTGAAAGATGCTACACAAGTAGATTGACAGAGTGATTGTGAGATGAATCACTCATCCAATTTTCCACAACAAGAGGACAGGCAAAACTCAAGAGGTATGAACTATAAAATAATTAGATAAAAATACCTCAATGCCCTTCCAACAGTAACCCAACTACCCTCACTAGTAGGCAAGAGACTAGGCCTTGTTTGGGAAGACTAAATAAGTGCACTTTTTGTCTTTTTTGACTAAAAAATTGAGGTTGAAAATATGGATGTTTGGGTTAACTTTTTGACTTTTTATGAAAAATGTGTAATAAAAAATTGTGAAAATTGGTTTTTAGAGGAAAATTTGAATTGGGAGTTGTGCAGCCGTAATTGTTGACTTTTGGTGAATAGTGTTAACTTTTTAACTTTTTGAGTAACTTTTGGCTTTTTGGCTTTTTTGAAAGATCCCAAATACTCGATCAATCACTCCCTACAATTCCACAACCATATGAATCTCAAAGAAAAGAAAGAAAAAAAAAAAACCACGTAGCTATAACTTCAATAATTACAACATTATGTATGCCTTCAAAAAGTTCAACAATGGATACATAGAACCAAGCCTAGAAACCACCATTACAAACTGCCTCATCCAACATAGCAAATAATTGTCCAGTCCATACCAAATAAAGCTCTAAAAAAAAGTTTACAAGATAACATTAAAAGGAGTAATTTTCTTAAACGAAGCATTTTGGTCTTTTCAGTTTGTTCTGTTTTGTGAAAAGACCTTATACAAATCCACAAGCATAGTGATTAGGGAGTACACATATAAGTTTGAAGCCCTTACTCATCTGTTCAAAGTGTCAATTTCAAATTAAACCAAAAGCAAAAATCACAATTTCCCTATAAATTACTGAAAATTGACAGAGGGAGAAAGACCTAGAGAGATAGAGAGAAAAACCTGTGATTTGTGGCCGAGATCGACAGAGAGGGAGAAAGACCGACAGAGAGGGACCTGTGAAATTGAAAACCTCTAAACCCTCATTTTGAAATTGAAAAGCCTCAAATCATAACTTAAAACCGTAATATCTGAACATGTACCTGAAATTGGGCGGTGCAAGGAAGAGGTACGAGAGCTCCGACAGGAGGGAGAGGTGAGATGGCTTCGTCTGCTTTGTCCGTGGGTCTTCATCGACTGGACGGAGCAATGGCCGTCACAAGCAAAGTTGTCGCTCCGAATGACTACTCTTCCCTCTATCTTCTCTTCATGTTCTCTTCTTCGTCTTCGCTCTTTCTCTCTCAAACGCATCTCTCTCTGTCTCTCTCTCCAGTTTGTTTTTGCACTTGTTTTTTTTTTTTCTTTGGGAGGGAGTACAAATTTAGGCCAAATTTTAGGACGGAATTTGAATGTAGGTAAAATTTTGGAGGGAATTTGAATGTAGGTAAAATTTTGGAGGGTTTGTTTCAAATATTGAGAAGAAATTTAAATTTGGAACAAAATCGGTCTTAATTTATATTTTTTTTTAAGTTGTATTATTTATGTTTGTAATTTTACCTTTATTAAAGTTTAATTAATATTTTAAATGCAAAAATAAATTTAGAGAATTTTATGATTTTAATCCATAAATAATAATTATATTTAAAAATAATTAGTATTATGTTCTTAATGATTTATTATTTAATTATTAGTAGTTATTACAAATAGTAACAAATTTAATTAATATTAACATTAAAGTAATTTAACATTTTAAATTAATAATTTAATAAAATAATTATTTGAACTGTTATAGTTAGTTAATAATTTTTTTAGTCACTTACCAATAGTCATGTTAACTAGATTTATTCACCTACAGGACTGATAAATTTATCAATAAGACTTAATGGGTAATAAGTCCCAAAAGTAAGACCTATTAGTAATTTATCTTAATTTTTTTGTTTATTTAATAATTATAAAATAAAATTAAAACTTGGTAATATTAACATTAAAGAAATTTCATGTTAGTTACGTGCCTAACCAATTGCAAGAGCTACAATGGTGATTTATGGTTGCGCCAGTGGCGGTGACCATGGCCGTCGCAAGTAGTTGTGTGAGAGAGAGGGAGACAAAGAGGCATGAGAAATCGTCAAGTACTATATGCTTGTAAAACATAACGTTAATCAGATACCGATAACTATGTGATCAAATCAGTTTTGTATATAAAACAAATTAATGGTGAAAAAATAAACGATTGACATAAATTTGATCTGATGAGATGGCTATCGATATCCGATCAATGTAATTTTTTACAAACATATAGTACTCGGCGACTTCTACATATTGAACGGTTCAAATTATCAAAAGGGGACCTGTGATAGGCCCTCGCGAGGCCAACGCTACCTCCAGTCTGATTACGGACTAGAGAGAAACCAAGCCCAAAAAAGATATATTATTTTTTATTGTCATAAATAAATAATTGAATGTCCATAACGGTTGTCCGTCACCATACAAACTCTGTCTCATGACAATCCAGCACCATGCAAACTCTGTCTTATGATTGTCATAAATAAATAATTGAACATCCTTTTTTTTTTTCTACCTTTCTCTTTATATCTCTCTGTCTCTATTTTGTCGATGAAAAAATTAAAATTTGTAGAGGCAATTGTCAAAGGGTTGAAATCATACTTTTCTCTCATTGAACTCGTGATTTTTGCAATTCTACATCTTTGTAGGTCTCTCTTCCGCCATACGAAAATGTCTCATACCCCCTTTAGTATTTAACCTTCCTATAGTTATCATGAGGTATAAATTTACTCATCTCCACTGAAACTAGCATATAGTCTCACTTTACTTCCCCCTCTCTGAAACTGTCACGAATTATTACTTTATTACCTAAATTATAAAATGATACAATTAAACCCTTCAATAAATATACTAATTTACTCATTATTCCATCTTTGGCATTTAATTTTATAAGTTCTACTCATTTACTAGAAATTTCACTTTGCTAATAGTTAAATTACACCTAAACATTAAGGCTAAATTTAACTATTTGAAGAGAATGAAATTTCACTAGTTGAAGATAATGAAATAATTATTACTACCAAGTTTTAATTAAACAATATTAAAATTTTTGTAATTACACATTATAGAATTAATTAGACAACAAATTAATTAAGAAAAATAAATTATCATTAGCTGATTAAAAATATAGTGACAATCACTTGTTGCTCCAACGAAACCACCGGTAACATCTCTCTCTAACTCGTAAGTTTTCTATTTACTCGCCAGTTCGTTTTTACTTCTTTACTAGAAATTTCATTTTTGTAATAATTTCACCTATATATTAAGGTTAAATTACAGTATTTAAAAATAATGAAATTTCACTAGTTGAAATAATGGTATGTTTTATGATAACAATGAAAATGATGAAGGTGGTGGTAATAGCAATGGTGGTTTCATAATGGTGGTGGTAGCTGGGTAGTGGTGGTGCTGGTGGGGTAGTCTTTTGTGCCATCTTCTTTACTACTAAGTATTTAGTCAAGAAAAACCTTTGTTTGCATTTTTTGCTATCAAAATATTTAGTTGCCAAAAATTTTATAATTTTTTTAAATTAATTTATCGATAACCTGTATTTATTCCATTATTAGTGCATCATGTACTCTGTATATAAATAAAATAATCCATATACTGATCAAATTAGCAACCATTTCACAACATGCACACATTTAACTTTTAACTATCAAAAAAATTAATATTTAACATCAAATTATAAATGAAATACAAATTCCATACAAACCAAAGTATAATCCAACATCAAAAATATAATTCCATACATAACAGAGGATTAAACAAAATTAATATCCAAAAGTTAATCTGTACCACCAAAAACTATGCCAAAGGTAATATGTACCATGCCAAATGATGTACCACATCAAAAGGTAATATGTACCGCATCAAAATTAATCTGTACCACGTCAAAAGCTAAGCTGTAACACGTTATAACACTACTAAAAAAAGTACTTTTTTGCGACCGCTACAAGCCATCGCAAATAATAAGAAGACAGCCACAAAAGACCTTTTGCAACGGCCCATGCAACGGCAAATGAGGGTAGTGAATGTGGGGGTGACAAATACTTTTTGCAACCGCAAAACAACAGTCGCAATCTATTTGCAACTGCCTAATCTACTTATGGTGACTAATGTGAAGCCGTCGCAAAAAAAAATTAAGAAAACGCCTATAATACATTAGCGACCATCTTCTTTCCGTCGCAAAAAAATTAAAAAAAAAAAAAAACTACAATGTTTTAGCAACCTATATTCAAATATTATATACAATAAATGTAAAGTGATACTCATGTATTATTTTCCATCACTTCCCTCAACAAAATTATCTTCTATACATGCATACAAATTATCTTCCCTCAAAAAAAAAAAAGAAAAGAAAAAAAGTGTGCATACAAATTTTAGCTTCTATACATGCAAAACAAATATCCATCAACCATCCTTAAAAGTATTTATACAAAATGCTAATATATTCGAATACTCAAAAAAAAAAAAAAAAAACTCAGTTTAGCTCTCAATATCACCCGCTCAATCATATCAACTACTCCCTCAACATTACCTGCAAAAATATACATCAATATATTAGTTGACTAACTTGGATGCCAAAACAAAAATGGATACAAAGAGCACATTAATTGACAAAATAATCAGCTCCAAGAATATTGAAAAATTACTTGAACTCGATTATCTTCTAATTGAAAAATAACACCCTGCAACAGCTGGACAAATCAATGATGCTAATTGCATAAAGAACACTGTGCAACAGAAATTTTAAGAATTTAAGTCAGGAATTTTTCTAAGAGTAAGCAACTGTGCTATAGCACCAGTTTAACTGCAGTTGAATTCATAACATAGAACTCATAAATTAAATGCACAACAAATAAATGATCATATAGACACAAAAATATTGTTAATTTATATTCCATCCCACCAGCACTACTAAAAACCAGAGCTTTTGAGACGGTCTTAAACGTCGCAAAAGGTTCATATATCGTCGCAAAAGACTTTTTCCGACGGAAAATTGGGGGTGGCCGAAAGGGGTGTGACAAAAAGTATTTGCGACGGTTACAAACCGTCACTTTCTTGTAGCAACAGCTAATCAATAGCTTTTGCAACGGTTTAACCCGACACAAAAAAGGGGAAAAAAACTTCACTTTTAGTGACGATATTGGTTGTCGTCGCCAAAACTTTTTTTAGCGACGGTATTTGACGTTGCGAAAAGTATTATTAGCGACGGTCTAAAACGTCGCAAAAAAATAGAATTAAATTAATATCGTATTTGCGATAGTTTAAACCGTCATAAAAAGTATTATTAGCGACAGTCTACAGCGTCGCAAAAAAGTATAATTAAATTAATTTCATATTTGTGACAGTTTAAACCGTCGCTAATAAAATGTACAGAAATTATGATTACATTAGCGACGGTTTATTATTGTCGCAATAAAATTATTTTCATAAAATCAATATGTATTTTATTAATTCATTCCCTGTATAAATTATTAATATTTTCTAAAATAAAATACATCCATATCCACATCCACATTCACATTCACATTCACATTCACAAAATCGTAAGTATATATGTACCCTGTAACAATTATCAACAAAATATTCTTTACAAAGGATACGTGAAAGTCAATGGGCTGGAAATCTACCCAAGGAGAATTGTCAATTATAGTAATTTTTGCAACATCAACACCTAAAACTGTTAAGTCCTTGGCGTAACTTCCATCTAAAAAAATGCATGATTCACGATAAGGTCAATGAGAGATAAGTTTTCTCTCTGGATCCAGTATATCCAGAAGCTGTTCTGCATAGATGCTTTGACTGGTTGTGAACACCACAATTTCAAACATCTCAGAAACCCTCTCTAGGAACATCTGACGGTAAGGCCTCTGTTTTACATAGACTGTGCTCTTTCTTGTTGAAAAGACTGGAAACCTAAAATTCGCATCTTCACAATGTTCCAACGTAGAGTGGACCAGTGTTTTTGCACAAATGAAAGCTAGTGTGACCAACCTTTGGAAGCATCAACTTATGTAAAAATTCTTTAAAATGATTCGTAGAAATACAAGTACACCCGAAGTTGAAAGTTCACTATAGGTGTGGATCATAAATATTATATTGACATAATCGAGAAATAAACTAGATAAGATAAAATGAAATAATATCAAGATTAATAGTAAACAGTTCAAACGAGTTCAATTTTCTTACCATCCAAATCCAGTACTAGGGTAGTGGACTTCATTTTATGTGTTTCATTTAGCAATGTAGTGGGGTGAAAATTTGGCGCCACATCTGGTAGGTCAGGTAGATTTCTGATAAAAATGTGTGGATCAAGGCACTCTAATTGATCTGAATCTGAGTAGGGATTCACATCAGGTTCCTCATTGCAGGATCTCAACTGATGGATTGCAAGATACAAGCTTGAATCATCTGAATCTATAATGGTGTCCTCACATGTTCTGCCATCATGATCGCCACCTGCCTCCATGGTATCCTCAAGGAAAGGCAGTATTATGTATTCCTCAGCCACATCAAAAAATGTATGTGAGTCTTAGAAGTGGCCTACACCTAATTCTCGGCTCTAACTCCAAGCCTATGCGTCCTAATTACATTCCGTCAATTGTCACAAGTCCTATTTGTCAAGGGGAAGCTGTCCGTGACAGCCACACAGTGGTTCGGGGGCTGTTTCGAATTTCCAACCCTACAACGCCCTTTTTCGACTAAGTTTAAGGTGTTTTCGGATCTAACTCCAAGCTTACGCGTCCTAATTACATTCTATCAGTTGTCACAAGTCCTATTTGTCAAGGGGAAGCTGTCCGTGACAGCCACATGGTGGTTCTGGGGCTGTTTTGAATTTTCGACCCCGAAACGTCCTTTTTTGACTAAGTTTAAGGCATTTTCAGGTCTAACTCCAAGCCTATGCGTCCTAATTACATTCTGACAGTTGTCACAAGTCCTATTTGTGAAGGAAAAGCTGTCCGTGAGCTCCACACGGTGGTTCGGGGGGCTGTTTTGAATTTTCGTCCCGGAACGCCCTCTTACGACTAAGTTTAAGGCGTATTCGACTCTAACTCCCAACCTATGGGTCCGAATTACATGCCGTCAATTGTCACAAGTCCTATTTGTCAAGGGGAAGCTGTTCGTAAGAACCACATGGTGGTTCGGGGGCTGTTTTGAATTTTTTACCCCGAAACGCCATTTTTCGACTGAGTTTAAGGCGTTTTTGGGTCTAACTCCAAGCCTACACGTCCTAATTACATTCCATCAATTGTCACAAATCGTATTTTCCAAAGGGAAGCTAGTTTATGGGTCCATATCAAATTTGATAGCACAAAAGCAACAACACTAACCTTGAAGTTTATTAAGTCACCAATTGGAGGATCAAATGAAAGCATTGAAGTATCTGAAACTGCATCATGTCTTGAGGTACTGGGTAGAGGATCAAATTTCAGGTTTTTATATGTAATACAACAGGAAACCATTGTATTCACTAACTGAGCCATCTCTTTCTCTGATAGTAAGTGCACTGACACCTGAAGAAAAAGACAGCAGACTGTTTCAGACCATACCATTAAGAAAATCCAAAGTTTTTCATCATTCTAAAAAGAAAGAAAGAAAACAAGAGAAGGCTAGTAAGTAAAGAATGTGTATATAGACTGATTTGAGTGATGGAATGTGTATAGATTGATTTCCTTCTAGTATCTCTGCTTTCACGTAGGCCCTCTCTTCGGGTGCTTAGTTGAGGCAAAATTCTTGTTTTCTGCTTTGTGTATAGGTTGCATCCCCTTTTCTGGTGTTCTTCTTAATAAATTTCACTTATCAAAAAAATAAATCTTTTGAATTTACAGGTTTCCTAACCCAATTGTTGGATCAACCCCTTACCTAATTGCAACAATGGGGCTAGACAAGGTCATAGAGTGCCTGGTTTGGATGGGGGTATGGATGGGCACAAAAGAAATAAGCCTCTCATGGGCAAGGGACAAAGGCGATATGGAATTCATTATAATTAGTGTTATACATCATATGAAAATAAAAGAAAAGCAACAAGGCATGCACAACTAAACACAAAAGCAAGACAAAGGAATAATATAGGTGAATTACCAGCTTTAGAGTTGGAGGTGATAGAATTTGCAGTAATGAAGATATTGTATCTTCTACAAAAGATTTTGTCGACATATGCCTTGAGATATGTGGTAATATTTTATTGTGCCAAGACCGTAGAATATCCATCTTTTCCATCAACATCGTTCGGCATCTTTTGGTTCACAGCAACATGCAATAGTGAGAATACTGTGATATATCCATGATACATTGGTTAGTTGTGCTTAACTGTGATATATGCTTGAAAAACCTTAACACAACACAACTAGCCTTACATCTGAATCTGATAAACTTGTGCTTTGAATTGCCAAACGGTTTTCATAGCTTCCAATAATTAATACTGATTACCTTAATTGCAATTATGGCATGATCAAGAAGTGGAAGCAGATTGGGATGGGTAAACAAGGACGAAACACAGATCTCCTCCCTCACCAAGTCTAACTACTCACTATTCTGAATGAGAACTTTCTTCATTGCATAAGTTCCATCATCTGCATCAATCCACATAAAAAGCAAGATCGGATTATATTTTTCCTTCTTCATCAAGCCATCAGCCAAATGTTGAAACCATTATGGAACTCCATATGACAAGACAATCACATCATCAAAACTAAGGATGGACCAAGAGGGGGGGCAATCCCTACGATTTAAAAAATAAAAATAAATAAATTACTTTACTACAATAGTATTAGCTATTACTTATCTCCAAATTATAAAAGCTCATCCCCACCAATTTTTTTTTTAAAAAAAAATTTAAATGATTGTCCCCTCTAATTTTTTTTTTAAAAATTAAGTGACTGTCCTCCATATCTATTAAACATAGGGGTCAAATTTAAAAATTTTTAAAACAAAATTGACTAAAATATATCCCAAGAAAATAGTTTATCAAAACCATTAGTGTCAATGACAAGCATTATTCTGTAGGCTGCAAAAAAGAAAAGAAGGTGAATGAGAAGTTAGCAAGTCACTTGATCATATTCATTCAAAAAGACATTGTTTGGGATCTTAATGTCTATTCTACCATAGATTCATTTAATGACATGAAAGAGTACGGAATACAACTCAAGATGCCTCATTTCAATAGAAATATTGTCATACAATTGCAATTTTTTCTAACTCACAGTAGATAGAAGCAAACATGCTTATTATATATGTTGTAATCCATACATTTTAAAAGTTCTGTTAGTATATATTTCCCTTAAAATCCTAGGTCCCTCCCTGGTCAAAACTATACATCAGATCAATCAACATGCACCAAGCAATAAACACATCACCCACATATCCGTACCTTGGAAGCACTTCCCTTAGACCACCCAATACTTAGCCCTCCACCAAAATATCGAAGTTGTCCATATGTCTTTCTTGACATGACATCATCTTTCGAAGTTGTCCATATGTCTTTCTTGTCATTCCATACAAACCAAGCATAATCTAACTTAAAATAATAATTCCATACAAAACAGAGGATTATACAAAAATTATGTCTTTCGTACACAAAAAAAGAAATATCCACAATACCATGTCAAATGGTAATGTATACCACGCCAAATGTAATATGTTCTATGCCAAAACTAATTTGTACGACCCCAATAGTTATCTGTACAAACAATAGTAATCCACCAAAAAAACAAAGGACAACATAATAACAGATTATAAAAAAAAGCAATGTCCTCCGCACACAAATAAAGAATATTTACATTTCTATGCCAAAAACCATCTGTAAAAATAAAATTAACCATTAGTATTGATTGAATAACATTATTATTTCAAATTATAAACGAAAATTATATAAAACTCGAATGTATATAATGTTTTCAAAATTGTATAATTATAGTCATAATCGTATGTTGCATGTGCAAACAAGTTTCTTCCAAGTTTTCCCCTCCCGAAATGTAATTTTTCAGTTTAGTTTAAGGCATTTTCAACTTTAACTCCCAACCTATGTCTCCAACTTTAACTACCAGCCTATGTCTCATACTCCCAAGTTTTCCCCTCTCGGGGGCTGTTTTAAATTTTCGCCCTCAGAACGTCCCTTTTCAACTAAGTTTAAGGCGTTTTCGCCTCTAACTTCCAACCTATGGGTCCAAATTACATTCACAGGTCTTATTTTTCATGGGGAAGCTATCCATGAAAGTGACAAGGTGGTTCTGGGGCTGTTTTGAATTTTCGCCCCTGGAACGCCCTCTTTCGACTAAGTTTAAGATGTATTCAGCTCTAACTCCTAACCTATAAGCCCAAATTACATGCCGTCAGTTGTCACAAGTCCTATTTATCAAGGGGAAGCTATCCGCGAGAGCCACATGGTGGTTCGGGGGCTGTTTTGAATTTTTGACCCTAAAACGCCCTTTTTCGACTAAGTTTAAGGCCTTTTTGGGTCTAACTCCAACCCTACGCGTCTTAATTACATTCAGTTAGCTGTCACAAGTCCTATTTGTCAAGGGGAAGCTGTCCGTGATAGCCACACGGTGATTTTGGGGTTGTTTTGAATTTTCGACCCTGAAACGCCCTTTTTCGACTAAGTTTAAGACATTTTCGAGTCTAACTCCAAGCCTACGTGTCCTAATTACATTCCGACAGTTGTCACAAGTCTTATTTGTGAAGGGGAAGCTATCCATGAGATCCACACGGTGGTTCGAGGGCTATTTTGAATTTTCGCCCCCGGAACGCCCTCTTTCGACTAAGTTTAAGGCATTTTCAGGTCTAACTCCAAGCCTACGCGTCCTAATTACATTCCGACAGCTGTCACAAGTCCTATTTGTCAAGGGGAAGCTGTCTGTGAGATCCACATGGTGAGTTGGGGGCTGTTTTGAATTTTCACCTCCAGAACGCCCTCTTTCGACTAAGTTTAAGGCATATTCGGCTATAACTCCCAACCTATGGGTCCGAATTACATGCTGTCAGTTGTCACAAGTCCTATTTGTCAAGGGGAAGCTGTCTGTGAGAGCCACACGGTGGTTCGGGGACTATTTTGAATTTTCAACCTCGAAATGCCCTTTTTCGACCAAGTTTAAGGCATTTTCGAGTCTAACTCCAAGCCTACGCATCCTAATTACATTCTGTCAATTGTCATAAGTCCTATTTGTCAAGGGGAAGCTGTCCGTGAGAGCCACACCGTGGTTCGAGGGCTGTTTTGAATTTTTGATCCCGAAACCTTATTTTCGGCTAAGTTTAAGGCGTTTTCGGCTCCAAGCCTACGTGTCCTGATTACATTCCCTCAGTTGTCACAAGTCCTATTTGTCAAGGGGAAGCTGTTCGTGATAGCCACATGGAGGTTCTGGGGATATTTTGAATTTTTGACCCCGAAACGCCATTTTTCGACTAAGTTTAAGGCATTTTCGGGTCTAACTCCAAGTCTACACGTCCCAATTACATACCGACAGTTGTCATAAGTCCTATTTGTCAAGGAGAAGCTGTCCGTGAGAGCCACACGGTGGTATGGATGGGCACAAAAGAAATGAGTCTCTCAAGGGCAAGGGACAAAGGCGATATGGAATTCATTATAATTAGTGTTATACACATCATATAAAATAAAAGGAAAGCAACAAGGCAGGCACAACTAAACACAAAAGGAAGACAAAGGAATAATATAGGTGAATTACCGGCCTTAGAGTTGGGGGTGACAGAATATGCAATAATGAAGATATTGTATCTTCTACAAAAGATTTTATCGACATATGCCTTGAGATATGTGGTAATATTTTATTGTGCCAAGACCGTAGAATATCCATCTTTTCCATCAACATCGTTCGGTATCTGTTGGTTCACAGCAACATGCAATAGTGAGAATACTAATTCTTCCCAATAAACATTAACTTCTAAGAGAAATAGAAACACCTCTGGAAAGACTTTGGCCATTCAATATTTGGTTTCTCATTTTGTGCTACTAGACTATGCACAATGATTGCAATACTGGGTTGATAAACTACAGAATGTAAAATGAGGAATTAAAGATTTTAACTTGAAATTTATCCTTAATAATGAAAGGCCAAAAGTTCATATGTGCCCAAGACATCCGTTGTGTACGCATAATATATTGATGAAATAAATCGGAAACACAAAGACTACACAAGCATTTGACCTTCATTTACATTTTATGTTAGACAAATATCTCAAAATAACATATTTAGCTAATTCCCTAGATTGAATGAGGTCATAAGTTAGACAAAAGGTTTTTATTGCAATTATGACTTACAGTCTTTCGCATAACTGGATCATGATAGTGAAGTTGCAAACTATTTTCATGGATCCCATCTAAAATTAAATCGTAGTCACCGCTGGATAGTTGGCAATCATTGAACAGTCAAGATAGATGACCTTTCACTAGAAATGATGAAAGAAAAAATGAAAGTTTTAACTGGAGTTCTTAACCTACCGGTTAGAAATCATGGAGTGCAGAAAGTCAAATTCATTGGAGATGTTGCTGCAGCCACTAGCTGACTTCCTTTCTCGTTTTACTTTCCTCTTTTGAAAAATCTATCCAAAAAAAAAAAAATAGTAATAGTAATAATAAGAAAGAATTTATATGCAAATTGATAATGCCAAAAACGAAAATTAAACAATTTAACAGATTATTGTTTTACCTCTGCCCATACATCAAAAACACTTTTTGAGGTGTCCTTCTGGCCAGCCATCTGAGAACTGACCTCCAACTAAGAACCAATAAACCATATTGTGTTTGCAGGAGATCAATCAAGAGCATTAACATGTATCAAGAAAAATCCCAAGAAACTTTTCATGAGAAAGACTTCATCTTCCTCAAACCCTTAATTGAATATAACAGCAATATATGTTCAACCACTATTAACTAACAAAAAGTATGCTAGAGCATGATCAGGTGACTATCATACCATATTGAGGGTTTCCTTCTTTTTGTGGAGAAACTGAAGAGTGTTTAAGCATGAGCGTATATCACATTCTGTAAATAGAAGCATACAAGGATATCAAGGCCATAAAACTCAGAAACATTCTGCAGCACAACGCCATAAAGAATATTAGAAGCCGTTGAAGAATTCATCAAGATTACTTGATGTCCAAAGTGGTTTTAGCCAACATAAATGGTTATCATAAGTAATAGCACATGACTAAATCTGATGTGAGTTTTCTAAATGAGAGTTGAGTGAAGGTCAACAAAAATGTGTGTTATTCTAATTGTTTGCTAACTTGTGCAACAACTTGAGGAGCTCTATCGCAGATTTTGAGGGTTGAGTGTTGTGAGAAACATACTTGAATATCTCCAAAGATTTGAGTGTATATTCTATGGGTTGAGTGCAGTCAGCCAATATATGAGTGGTTCACTGATCTCTATTTATCTAGATAGCCATCTAAATCTGCATTTGCCCCCTGCAATGTGAACCCTGGCACTATGTTGCAATTTAGCTATGAGACTACAAAAGGTTGATCCCTTTATCTACATTAAGGTAACAATTACTGGAGAGCTCAGAGCTGGGTATTAACAAAATAGTGATCATTACAAGCCATTTACATGCTGACACACACACAACATGAAAATGGCAAGTCCAGCAGTGGACTGCATGGAACTTGCTGCGTCTCTGATTCTGCCTTGAAGACCACTCTTGTAGTGGAAGTGTTAGGTTACAATAATAAGGCTTGAGTTCCTGTTTTAAGCCCTAATAAATTGACATAAATTTAGCTAAAATACTAGAGCTTAGTGTTATAGTGTTATAGTGTTGGGTTACAATAATAAGGCTTAGTGTTATAGTGTTTTCTTTTTATTTTTTTTTAGCTACTAACTATTTAGTCGCTAAAAATATTTATTTCCTTTTTGGCTACTAATTATTTAGTGGCCAAAAACATGATATTATTATTATTATTATTTTTTAATTTGTCCATAACCTATATATTCTATGCAACCTATGCCATGTATATAAACACCTCACAACAAATCATAACCCAGCCCCATAAAGGGCATTTTCATAAGGAACTAGAGGTCACAATAACAACAGGACAAATATACCGCCGGTCACCATCCCTGTGATATAACAATTCTAAAGTTATGAATGCAGCAAAAGGATTGCTTCTTCTAGTGCTACAAATGACCCATATGATCATATCATATCAAGCACAATTAGTAACTCATTATCAAACAAAATACTCTGTTGATATACAACAAAACTCTCCTGATTTATATGTGAATCTATCTAATATGAACAATTTAAAGAAGTTAAGAATCATTACCAGAAAATGGGTTTTCTTGACCAAAAACATTCACTTTTTAACACCGTGACTACCCAAATCAGCTGCAACACTGGCCGTACGCAATACTCGTATGGTCCATTTAACATAGCTCAATAATTAAAAAATAACCACTTTTTACTTAGTGATATAAGAGTTATGCTAGCTACTTCTACAAGCTACTATTTGCGGAATAATTTCCAAACTTCATAATATCCGGTGATTCCCAAATATTGAGGTGCCGTTTGGTAACACTTACGTTTTCAGTTTTCTGTTTATATTTATAAAAATTTAAAAAACTCAAATAAAAACTTGTTTGGTAAAATTTTTGATTTATAAATCAGTGGTCTCAGTTTATAAATTTGGCCA
The DNA here is from genome assembly GCA_036172215.1 of Camellia granthamiana. Lineage (NCBI taxonomy): Eukaryota > Viridiplantae > Streptophyta > Magnoliopsida > Ericales > Theaceae > Camellia > Camellia granthamiana. The sequence goes on from JAXFYN010000486.1 coordinate 85,995, forward strand.
AAAAATGAAAACACAAAAAATGTGTTTCTGTTTTGAGTTTTCAGTTTTTTTTTTTTTTACCACTCAACACTAGCCACCACCCGCCACCATTTTCCACCACCGTCTTCCGCCACCACCACCTGCCACCACCACTCACCACCCACCCGCCACCACCACCCACCAACCACCCACTCGCCACCACCACCCACCCCCTCGCTACCACCACCACCACCACCACCACCACACACCTGCCATCCACCCGCCACCTACTTGCCACCACCACTCACCACCACCCGTCATCCGCCACCCACCTGCCACCACCACCCGCCACCACCGACCACCCGCCACCGTCACCCACCCACCCACCCACCCACCATCCGCCATCCGCCACCCACCACCCATTCGCTACCACCCACCACCGTCACCCACCCACCCACTACCACCACCCGCCACCACCACCCACCCACCCACCCACCACCACCCGCCATCCGTCACCCATCCGCCACCACCACCACCACCACTACCACCATCCGCCACCCGCCACCGTCACCCACCCACCCACCCACTCACCCACCACCACCACCCCCACCACCACCCCCCCCGCCACCACCCACCACCACCAACTACCCACCACCCACCGTCTTCCGCCGCCACTTGCCATTTCTCACTCTTTTTTATATTTTTAAATTTTTTTAAACATTTTGTCAATTACCAAACGCGTTTGTAGTTTATGTTTTTCTAAAAATAAACAAAAACCAGTTTATAAATTTTTTGTAAATATAAACTGAAAACGTAAACGTTACCAAACACACCCTGAATGTTTGTTCACTATGTTGTAAAAGATGGCCAAAAGATACTTGCTTTACCTCTTTAATGGAACTCTTTTAAGCAAGACTAAACAATTCATGACAACTCATGACTTTACCTACCAATAGGGGAAAGAGAAGGTTCATACCGTTGAGCTATTTTCATCTCCAAGCTTCCATGACGGGTTATTTTAAGGATCTGATTCATCAATAAATGTCCCCCAGCATAATATGCATACATGTTGATCTGCAATTTTAGCTCCCTAAACAACACGAATCATCAAATCAAAATTCAAATATCACACTAGATATCTAGATTATAGGAACATCACTTCATAACAACTGGAGCTTCCAAACACAACATGAAAAAGATTCTTCATTAATGTTATATATTTAGCAGATCCAATGAGCTAATACCATAAGTTCGACAATCACCTTTTTATCTAATAAACAGAAGGACAAAACAAAGAGCAGATCAATGACTTGTACTATTGAAACTGCTGAGGTAGAAAAACATCTTGAAAATCAATTCCAAGTCCTATTTGTCAAGAGGAAAATCAATTCCAAGTCCTATTTTACAAATCTAATTCCCATATTAACATATCAAACAAAAAAATGAGACGATCAATGAATGAAAATGATCACAGAAATGATTAATATAGCTAAATCTGAGCTCAATCTGTGTTAAAACAACAAAATTGAGACCCAAAAACCCAAGAACGAATCAAACCCAGATCTGAAACAATCGATCAATCACCACAATTCGGAATTGAAGCAAACCCAGATCTAAAAGAGAGAAGAAGATATCAAACCTGATCAAATTGGAGCCAAGAAGTTACCCAAGTCCAGATCTGTTGATGTTTTTGGGTAGAGAGAGAGGAACGAAAATTGCGAAGAGCTTCTACAATCGAATCAAACTGTATTTGTGTTGTTCAAATAATAGCAATGTGTGAGAGAAGAGACGTTTGGGAGGGCTTGGTGTTTCTCTCTCTAGAATTCCGGAGAGAGACGAAGCATTTGGGAGGGCGATTGACAAAGAGAGATCGACAGAGAGAAACAGACCGAGATCAACGGAGATCGATAGAGAGAGAGAGAGACGGAGATCGACAGAGAAGAGACAGAGATCGACAGAGAGACCAAGATCGACAGATTTTCTGAAAATTACTCCTTCTCTGAAATAATTGTTTTATAAAATTTACACTTTTAGTGGAACTTACACTGAAAACAAAACATAAGCTACTTATATCTATTGTGAAATAACTTACACAATTTTTAAAAAATTATCCCTTTTGTGAAATAATTTCTTTCATAAAATTTATACATTTTGCTAAAACTTACACTTTTTCTGAAAATGTACACATTTTCGTAGAAATAGTTACACCTTTTTTTAGAAAAGGTGTATGTTCATAAAAGGAATAATTTTTTGAAAAGTTACTCCTTTTGTGAAATAATTTTTTTATAAATTTTACACCTTTTATTGAAACTTACATGTTTTGTGAAAACGAAACTTACACATTTTGTGAAGCTACTTACATCTTTTGTGAAATAACTTACACTATTTCTGAAAAGTTACACCTTTTGTGAAATAATTTATTTCATAAAATTTACATCTTTTGCTAAAACTTACACATTTTCTGAAAATTTACATTTTTTCGTGGAAATAGTTACACTGTTTCTGAAAAGTTACTCCTTTTGTGAAATAATTTTTTCCATAAAATTTACACTTTTTGTAAAAATGAAGCTTACACCTTTTATGAAGTTACTTATATCTTTTATGAAATAACTTACACTAATTCTAAAAGTTACGCCTTTTGTGAAATAATTTCTTTCATAACATTTACACCTTTTGCTTACACCTTTTTGTGGAAGTACTTACACATTTTTTAAAAAGTTACTTCTTTTGTGAAATAATTTTTTTTCATAATTTTACACCTTTTGTGAAATGAGTTTCGTTTTCACAAAAGGTGTATGCAAAGTGTAAACTTTTATAAAAAAAATTATTTCATAAAATGAGTAACTTTTCAGAAAATGTATAACTTGTTTTACAAAAGATGTAAGTATTATGTGTAAATTGTCAAAATTTTATGAAATAAAATTTTTCACATATGGTGTAACTTTCAGAAAAAGTATAACTTGTTTTACAAAAGATGTAAGTATTATGTGTAAGTTGTCAAAAGTTACACCTTTGGTAAGCAATTTTACAAAAGGTATAAGTTATCAGAAAGGTGTAAGTTTTCACAAAAGGCATAAGTTTTCACAAAAGGCGTAAGTTTTCACAAAAGGCGTAAGTTTTCACAAATCACTTTTGCCTTTTTCTGAAATTACTTACGCCTTTTGTTAAAATTTACGCCTTCTGTAAAAATTTACACATTTTGTGAAATTATTTACACCTTTTGTGACAATTTACACTTTTAGTCATATAATACATTCTTTTATTCATTTACCTGGAAAGTAACCTGCTTAGCAGGTCACCAATGTGCTTGTTTTCAAATATTTTTGTATAACTCAATACATAAAAAGGTGTAAAGGTAAAATAGAAAGGTGTAAGTGCCTTGCATACCATATGCAAGGCACACCTAAGAAAAGTCCATCTTTTTTTTTATTTGATCCGTTTAATCTATTTCTATTTGATCTATTTCATTATACACAAATTTAATCTATTTTCATTATTATACACATGTTTTCAATTTAATCTAATTTACACATATTAATCTCTTTTTTTTTTCTTTTTTGGCCGGAGAATGTTCGAGGTCGGGAAAACCCGATCCCCCTTAGGGAGCGGAGGCAGGGGCGAGGATAGTGATAGGTTTCCTTCGAGGATCGGGACCGGGGACCAAGGACGGAGACCGCCCCGTCCCGTTGCCATTCCTATTTGGCAAGGGGTGATTTTAATTAAAAAATTTTAAAAAAAATCAAAAAAAAAAATAAAAAGCCAATAACTTATACTAAAAAATTAAAAATTCATTTTTCTCTCTATTTTTTACACATCTTTTCGTAAAAAATCAAAAAGTCATCACAAACATACTAATTTTTTTTACATCATATTTTAATCAAAAAGTTAAAAAGTTACTAAAAAAATCTGTTCCCAAACAAAGCATAAGTATGTTAAGTGATGGAGTCAGAAAATTTGTTCAGAAGAGCACATATTAATTGCAATTTTGAAATTTTTTTTTTTCTTATAATCCATAACAATAGATAATAATTTTTTAAATTAATATTAACACAAACTCTTAAATATTAATATAAAAATTTTGGCTCTGTTTGGAACGATTTTGGAAATAATTTTCTACCCACACATTTTAACTTCACGTTTGGATATGCCTTTCAAATTGTATTTCCACAATCAAGACAAAACTCTGCAGAAAACTCTGTTTCAGGCTCGACTTTCATTTTTTTTTTTTTTCAAATTTGGCCTAATCGGTCGTCCCACCGGTTGACCGGAACAGTGATTTTTTTTTTTTTTTACAATTGACCTATATTAATTTTTATATATTCGAAAAAAATATTTTCTGAATTTTTAATTTTTTTTATGTGTTTTAATAGAATTTTGAGTTATATGTTTGATTATGAATTGCAAGTTTTTGTGTCACATATCGTATGTCACATCAACAATTCCCCACTCAATTCAAAACTTTTTTCAAAACTCTTTCACCAAACAAATTTTCCACACCCAAATTATAATTCTAAAACTTACAAACTCAAAATACAACTCATACTCTCAAATCATAGTTATAAAGCTCTACCAAACGCAACCTTGGCTCTGTTTAGAACGATTTTAGAAATAATTTTCTACCCACTCATTCGAACTTCATGTTTGGATACGCCTTTCAAATTGTATTTCCACAACCAAGATAAAACTCTGCAAAAAAACTCTGTCTCAGACGCAATTTTCAAAAAAAAATTTCAAATTTGGCATAACCAGTCGTCCCACCAGACGTCCCACCGGTCGTCCGGCCGATTGACTGGAACAGTGATTTTTTTTTTTTTTTTTTTTGCAATTGACCTATATTAGTTTTTATATATTCGAAAAAAATATTTTCCGAATTTTTAAATTTTTTTTATGTGTTTTAATAGAATTTTGAGTTATATGTTTGGTTATGAGTTGTAAGTTTTTGTATCACATATCGTATGTCACATCAATAATTCCCCATTCTTTTCAAAACTCTTTCACCAAATAAACTTTTCACACTCAAATCATAATTCCAAAACTCACAAACTCAAAATACAACTTATACTCTCAAATCATAGTTACAAAGCTCTACCAAACGCAACCTTAATTTTTTTTTTTTTTTCAGTTTACCTCGTGAAATATCATAATTGGAAATATGATATTACTTGTAATTAGTTTATTATAAACAATACAAAAGAGTATTGGATGCTTTATGATAAATTATATACTAATATATAAACAATAATAATATCACACCATCATCTATATATGATATCATTAATTAGTAGTAAAATAACATATGGAGAGTCAATCACACTCGTCAAATATAATTAACAGTTTAATAATTTCACACTTTTGTGCATTAACTATATTTACAAGTAAATGATGATGTAGTATCATTGTTGCACTGAATTATTTTTACAAAATTTTCATACATAATATTGTGATTTGTTATAATTTTTTCATTTTCAATCAAAATAATTACAATTATTTTTATAATTTGAAAAATACCATTAAAAAATTATTCTAAATGTTATTTCTATTAAAAAAATTGTTTGTTGATTATTTTTATTACCAAAAAACAATTTGCAAAGTTGTGGGGTGGGCATATGCCCCCTGGGCTCTTTATAAATCCGTTGTTGAGTATGTTTTTAATAAAATTTAAAATTTTCGATTCAAATCTTACGCTAGAGTATTATAATTTTTTTATTTAACATATAAATAGTTGTCACGTGATATGAGAACAAAGTTTGGAGATTTAAACACTAAGCTTAATATTCACATATACACACGTGACATGAGAAAAAAGTTTGGAGGTATAAACATCAAATTTAGCATTCACATATACAATATAGATACATGTGGTTCTCTCTCTAAAGTTACAATTACAACTAAAGTTTTTAGGTATAGAGTTTATAAGAAAAGTAATATACACTAATTGATGCCTATAATTTTATTCTTACCGGAATTGTACGTGGAAATGAGTTTGAAGGGGGGAATGTCTATGTGGCTGCGATTAATACAGACCACGTATGGGATCCTCGTGCAATTGTTTAGGGCCAGGTCGGGAATTTTAACAAGGCTATGGGATTTGAAGAAATAGCAAAATGGGACTAAGACTTTTGAGAAACTTCATCGTAGCCCCAGGTAAATTTTATTCTTTCAAACACGGACCTGCTTCTCTTTAGCATACATAAAAAAACAACTCAGTCCAAAAATGCAGGGCCGGCCCATCGTTAAGGCAGTACCTAGGGCCCCCAAATGACAAAGCCCCAATTGTTAAGGTCACCAGTACCCAAAAAAAAAAATAGTTGTTAAGGTCTATTTTTATCTAAGGAAGGAAAACTTCATCAAGAAGGTCGAAAAAAAAAAAAAAAAAAACCCATATTTTGGAAATTAGGAAAAAGTCAATTTATTGGCTTTCAGCTTATTTAGATCAAATTATTTCTTTATTTTTTTACAAATTTTTTTAAAAAAAACAAAGCAAATTAATTAAAAAAAAATTTCTTACTTTTCAAAATAAGCCTTATGTGTTGAAAGGAAAACTCACATGTAGTTTTAAAAATAATAAAAAGAAAATTACATAACAATTTGACAATAAAAAAATATATATACAAACATGATTGCACCCTTCATATTTTTAGGGCAATGGTTGAGGGCCACAAAAAATGTGGCTCAAATGACTCAAATTTATCAAAACGACGTCGTTTTGACAAGTTTTAAGCCCAAAACGACGTCGTTTTGACAAATTTAAACCATTTAAGCCACACTTTTTATGACCCTCGAACATTTTTCATATTTTTATAATTTTCTTTTCTATGCCCCAGTAATTCCCCCAACAATAAAGGCTCAAGTACTCGATTGCTTGTAAGTCTATTCATGATAGGCATCAGGCATCCAATCACTATAAAACAAAACAATAAAGTTATAAATAAAATAAAATAATAATAAATAAATAAATAAAAAGGGGAAATAACACCACAGTTGACAGTCAAAATAAAAATTATAAATCAGTGAAAAAGATTATACATTTTAATAATTGAAAGAAAGATTTTTATTGATAAATCTCATTTAGTGATATTCTAACCTAATAAGTTCATGAAAGAAATTTATAACCTAATTAGTCTCATATATTTATACTATTCCATGAGGTTCTTTTTTCCTGATTTACATTATTTGTTGGACTATTATACCCTTATATTTATTGTTGATATATATTACAGACAAAAAGGATATACACGTTTTTTATTATTCTTCTTTTCTGACAGTTACCATGATTCACGCTTTTGATTGTGATTCAATTTCACTCTCATTGTGGTGTTGCTTCGTTGCCTAAGGTTTTGTTGGTGCTAGAGAAAGATGACGAATCAAGACTGCATTAGTGTTGTTTAGTTTGTGCTATGTTCTTTTACATAATTTTGCAAAGTCAAACATTGATCAGAGGGAGAGAATGAGTAAATAATTTCGTCTCAAGGTTAGTATTATTTTGTTTAGGGATACATGTTCATTTATGTTTGGATTGATATAAAGAATTGTATGCTCTTTTTTTTTTTTTTTCAACTTCATTTGCTAGAATAGATGGAGATGTAAGTTTATTTTTGTTGAATGGGGTTATGATTTTTGTTTGATAATGCGTTCATATAGGCTCTACTTTTTTGGATGTTGTGAATGTTCCCATTGCGTGAACAATGCGAATGTTCACATATTATTGGTTATATCATTATAGGGAAATGTTTGCATATTGTTTATTGCCATTATATTTGGTGATGTGAATTTGAACTTACTTGTCACAGCCCAAACCCACCCCTATAGGTTTAGCATCGTAACCGACCAGTAATCCTAAGATTACCGAAGGCCTCTAAAACAGATTAACAAAATAAGTGGCTAGTAGAAGCAAATATCAAAAATATAATGTCCATAGAGCTGTGCTGACTTATATGGGACAAAAAACTTAATCATTTACATATATATAGTATAACATCATCATCATCATTCATATGCCAACCATAAAATAAACAAAAGACAATAAGAGTTTTGTCACGACCCAAACTCGCCCCAATAGGTTTAGCATCGTAACCGGCCAATAATCCTAAGATTACCAAAGGCCTTTGAAACAGATTAACAAAAATAAGGGGCTAACATAAGTAATTATTAAAATTCAATGTCCATAAAGCTGTGCAGACTTATATGGGATAGAAAATTTTAAACTTATTTACATATATAATGACGTCATCCCATGTATAGATATAATAAAAAGAGACTTAGCCTTATAAACAGAAAAAAGACAAAAGATTGTCTAGATAAACAAAAGTAAACAAAACGTAAGACTTCATTTCAAAAACTTAACCACATTAATTTCCAGGAACCTCCACGTGAGGCACAGTGGCTGGCTTGACAGAATAAATCCAAACTCGAGGTCCTAAGCTTGGTTACGAGCCTAATCGCCTACATACATAAATAATACGGTGAGTTAAAGCCCAGTGAATGATAACAGAGTAAAAGTTTTATGAATGATATCCATAACAGATTCAGAAATCAGAATTCAGATCAGAAACAAGTTCGTATTCATATCAAATTCTCACAGATAATCATACGTGGTGCATCCATTAGCGTTAATAAATTTGATGGCTCATAAATACATGAGATGTTTCGATGACCTATAAAGAGACCGAATAACCCATAAAGGGACATATACAAAGCAAATAAATAGTTATGCATAACCAACCCTAGCACCAAGTCATATAACAAATATCTCATGATGCTAAGGATGCCACAAATACATTTCAAAAAATTGGACATTTATTTATGATTCACAAAATCATATTTAAGAAAATAGATCATATCATATCAATTAGAAAATACTTAAAGTTGAACATAGCTTTACATAGTTATTACTCACAAATAGCTCCAAACGCAGAACAGACAGATTAGATAATTCAAAAGGATTATGGTGCATGACCTACACAAACATGTAACAGATATAAAATGAAACACACACTCTATTGGTGCTTAACAAATTACTTTTCTTCCATAGTGTGTTTCTAATCCTTATCTTCATTATTGTAGCTTAATCATGGCTTAGGAATGCCTAGGATGCAATGACGATGCCAAAATACACTTGAAAATACTTTGCAAAATTTTCAAAATAGGGCAGTTCGCTCGAACGCAACTTTTGTTGCTCGAGCGGACCCCTTGGTCTGCAAAACTTTTGAGAGCTCTCATTTTACGCTCGAGCAAAGATCTTGGTCGCTCAAGCCAAGATGGAAAACAAATGGTGGTCGTTCGAGCACAGTTTCTATCGCTCGAGCCAAGGCTCATGTCTGCAAAAGTACTGGGAGCTTGAATTTTATGCTCGAGTCAACTTTTGGGCGCTCGAGCCAGGGTTCAAAAAAAAGGGTGGTTGCTCGAGCAAAGCTTTGGTCACTCAAGCAAAGGAACAAAATTTGGAATTTCTAGATTTCAATTCCAAGTCCAAAATCCACTTCGAATGCACAAAATCATATTCTTTTGGGCCAAAACTTGAGAAAACATGTATAAACGTGCATAACATTATGTATTGAAAGCCATTTCGCAAAATCAAAACCTAAAAGGATGTGAATTGTTCAAAACCAAAACTTGAAACTTTGAAAACATACGTGCTTGTAATGAGGTGAACTCCAACCCTCCAAAACATGATCAATTGAGATAAAATGTCATGAAACGTGATGAATTCTCAAAACCAAGCTAGAATTATTACATGCATGAGGAAATTTCTTGGAAAACATCCTTAAAATCGTATGAAATGCACATGCATGCACACAATGTGTTTGATTCTTACATAATTAAGGTGATCCTAACATATTTTCTTCAAACTCATGGAAATACTCCTACACAACTCATGAATTCATCTTTCATAGGTTTTATGTATAAGAATTAGAAGAAAATCTCATACCAAGAGTATGAATTCAAGGTGTTTAAGCTTAATTCTCCAAGTCTTCTACCAATTCCTTTCTATTTCCTCTTTTCTAAGCTTTGATCTCAGTCTCATCAGCTCTCTCTCTCTCTCTCTCTCTTTGTCTCTCTCTCTCTCCGTTTGATGCCCAAAAGATGATGAAAGGTGTGTGTAGAATGAAAGGTTCTTGAATTACACAAACCTTATATAGGCTCATTAGTGAGCTTAATTAATCTTTGCTTAAGTTAATCAATTATCATTATTTTATTCTAATTATTTGGTTTCGAATCGAATTCAAATTAAACTTACCATAATATTCCAAAAATTCTATATTACACGTTGGCCTAGTCAATTTTGTGTTCGAATGCTGTTAAGGCATTCAATTCGCATATTGAATCGAAAATTCAGATAGATATTCCTACGTCAGACAAATATAAACACAAATAACACAATACATATGCAATTAACTCAAAATTTCTTCTTAATTACTAATTAGGCATTCTTAATTGAGGATGATAAGCTAATCACAGGTCGGGGTTATTACAAGTTTAAGACTTAATCACAAAACATCTTTCCATGAACCTCCCCGTGAGGCATAATAGTTGGCTTGACAAAACAAAACTAGATAAAAGCCCTCAGGCCAAATCTTGCACTTGCTCACCTACATATATAAATAAACAGTGAGTTAAAACCCAGTGAATAACATTAAAGTAAAGAGGTTAGCGAACGAATTCCAAACATATTATATTCATAAACTAGATTATAACAGAATCAATTCTCATATCTGAACATAATAATGGTACATCCAATAGAACATATTACATCGCCATCTGACTAGAATAATCGGTTTCAGATACTAATTAAACACATCACCACTTTAACAAGTAGCTAACAAGATCTCGTAATCACATATATGTCATGGACCCACATTAACATGCCGTCCCCCATGACTTGGGACTTTCTATGAATGCCATACTAGATTTCAAATAGGATATTCGTTCATGTTAACAAAATCACATGTTAAAAATCATAACTTATCCAATAAAATTTCAAATATAATTCATATGAACATGTCTTTATAATAACGTTACTCACAGTGGGCTTCTAGAAACAGCTGATCGGTCTCCCAGTCTTGACCTACAAACACAAATGTACATAGCACAAAACATATATCATCATTACATATCCGTATGGCCATTACGACTTAGCTTTCTTTACATTGGTTTCATATTCAGTCCATTTCTCATAACTTGTACACGTGAACGACATTCTCGAATTTGTCTCATATTTCCTAATTTAATTATTCATGTCATTTCTTAGCTTATTACTTTTTAATTACTCATAATTCATGTCTAAATATGATCAAAAAAGGATGGGAATGAAAATATGAACATAGAATGGCTTTCTAAATTATGCTGAAAATGGTCTAACCGCTCGAGCGCACCCTCGGTCGCTCGAGCAGACTGTTTTGTCTGCAAAAGTACTGAATGGTCTCATTTTACGCTCAAGCAACAACTCCTTTGCTCGAGCGGACAAACAATATACAAAGGGTTCGCTCGAGCCACCAAGTGGTCGCACGAGCGGTCTGTAACAGACTGCAAAACTACTAGACGCTCGCTGTAACATGCCCGGGGGATACCTATGCGCGTTAAACAGTTCGGACCCTTGATTTCTTTAATCTAGTCTCACGAGTGCAATGTGAAACATAAATAAGAGTTCAGATTTGACAACTTTATAGAAAATTCATTTTATAACAAAATTATTGCACAAATGAACTGCGTCATCAAATCTCAAAGTCACCACCTAATATTTATTTTGGAAAAATTAGGAAACTCGTGACTAGTGCAAAGGCCACTGTTCGTCGTAACCAAGGATGCTTGGCTTAGAACCTCATGTATGAAGGGGGAAGGTCATTAATTGAGCACCCCCGCTCACCCGATCAAAAGATCGGCCTTTAATAAACCATGATATGAATTTTATTCTCTTTATATGTTTATGTTCTGATTATTTAATAAATCCTAAAATTTATTATGTGAAGCATACAAGTATAGACTATGCCATTCATTTTGGAATAATTTGATTTCATGTATTTTGAAAGAGTTTTGAAGATATACAACCCAAATAAACTGAGTTTACAAACATGAAAAATCAACATCATTCCAAATTAAGCGACACAACCTCCATCCACTGGCATTTATACAGTTATATCAAGTAAGCAAGTAGCCACATGGTAGGATGCTTAAACATAATAAGAAAACACACACAAGCGGGATGCTAAAGCATAAAAACTTACATATTTACCGATGTCCCGCGAACAACTATAAAACAAAGTTAGTAAAATATGCATGATCTTATATACAAAAATCCTAATGCAATTTACTCATGAGATGCAACTAAAGATTTGGCTTCTAAGATATGACATGTGAATCATTTCAAAAACATGAGGTAGCGCACATAATCAAATAGGAATTGATTAAATCCACAAATGCAAACTTAACCTAATCGAAATGCATGAAACATGGATGCAAAGTATGTATATAATGAAAAACAAAATATGATGCATATTCACAAATAAAGAAAGCAAGTAAAAGAACGGGATAAAAAGAAGTAGGGCAGGAAATTATTACAACATTTTAAATATTACAAATCCGAGAGAGGTGAATAAATATTACAACACAATATCAAAAAAAAAATTCGCAAACACTCAAAATAAAATAAACATAAGAAAATAGCAGCTTCAAGCGCCTTGTAGACACCCCATTTTTGACCGACCTTAAGACTTAGACGTCACCAACTGAGCGCTCGGTGATGATGCATATTGTGCTCATTCTGAGGTTGCGGAGTCTCAGCTGAGAGCCTTGCCTTCGGACTTCGGGACTCTTTTGTGCTTTGCCTCGGTTTCCGAACCAGGTCCTGTTTTCTCTATTTTCTCTTCCTGAAGGGAGGGAGAGGTCTCGAAGACCATCTCTCAGTGGCCGTAGGCTACGTTTCCAGGTCGTAGGCCACTATTCCCGTTTGGAGACCAGTTTCCGATTTTCGGAGCCGTCAGCCGTGCGCCTCGGTTCAGGACCGCTTAACTTTCTCCGTTTGCTCCAGTTTTTGGCACACACCTTGTTCCCTCTCCCTAGAGGGACACTGTGGCCCGGGAGACCACCTTTGTGGTCATACGCCACCTCCGGTGCTTAATAGTCAGTTTTCGGAGCCCCCGGCTGCGCGTTTTGGCCCCCGAACCCTCGTTTTGCATCGGTGTGGGTTGATTTTTGGTATGGACCCTAGTTTCATTGTTAGGAAGGTGGTAGTAGGGTGGGAGACCACCTTTTCTTCTTGGAGACCACCTTTCCCCGGTCGGCCGATTTTTCTTGGCAAGTAGGTGGTCTCCCTCACTTTTCAGCCATAATTTCGGGTCTCCCATACCACCACTAAGTTACATTCACCTGGGAGACCACCAATCTAGGATGGCCGACCACCTTTTTTGCTTGACCCTTTTGACCCCTTGGTCTCCCTCACTTTTGAGCCACAATTTCGGGTCTCCCATACCACCACTGAGTTACATTCACCTGGGAGACCACCAATCTGGGATGGCCGACCACCTTTTTTGCTTGAACCTTTTGACCCCTGGTCGACCGACCAGGGGGAGTGGCCGACTGACCACCTTAACTGGTCGGCCTGCTTCCTACTTTTTGGTCTCACTGAATGTGTTCCAGCTGTGCCAGCTGGGAGCCATTTGATGCATCCTCCATACACGTATGGAGGATGTTTATTCTTGGTTTGAAGCTTCCAAGAGAAGCTTTGGCCTCTCTTCTCTATAAAGAGAGGCCTCCTCTTCCATTGCAAGGGTTGAAAACTTTGGTGAAGGCATACACTTATATCTCTCTATATCCATACACTTTGAGCCTTAAAAAATGAGTGATTCTTGACCCTTTTGCATACACCTCTAAGCACAACACCTCCACTACCATCCTAAGTACCTTGGAGCTGTTTTTCAGAGGTTGAGAGCTCACTTTCTTGGTCCAGAGCTTGCTGCATTGCTGTGCTACAAGGGTAAGTCACCATTTCCCTCTTTGTAGCCTTGTTTTGCTTCATAGGTTAGCCTTATTTGAAAGCATTTTTGGACTTCGTCATAAACTAAAAAAAGTCTTATTTTGAGCTCCTCTTCAAGTTTGATTAAGGTCATTTTTCTATTGGGGGTCATCTACCCCCTTGCATGCTTCGTTTCCTCATGTTTTGAGCTATACATTAGAGCATTTGTGTTGGCCTTGGTTTGCCCTTTTAGCCACTGAAATCTAGTGGATTTTCAGTGGCTAACATGTGTCTTCGAGCTTCAAAATCAAAGAGGGGTGACCCTCTCACCCCTTGTTCTCTTTACTAGCTTTGTTGGCCTTACAAAGGAGCCCCTATTTGGATGTTTTGAAGCCATGTTTCAGACCATTATTTGTGAGTTTTATGACCTACATAAGCTCTGTCCAGAGCCCTTTTGGCCATTTTGAATGTCTATTATGCATGTGTAGAGCAATCCTATTCAAGGCCTTTCAAAGGGGCTTTTACTTGCATGCTTCCTAGCTTCATTTCAGGCCATTTTTGATGAGTTTTAGGACCCTCATAACCTCTTTCTAGAGGTTGGTTTACCATTTTGTGTGTCTGTCATATATGTATAGAACAACCCCTTGCATGGCCCTCCAAAGGAGCCTATCATTCTTGCATGCATTGACTGAGTTTCAGTGGGTTTTTGGGCATATTTTGGCATGGCATACTTTTTTTTTTGGCTGGTTTGGTGAGCTCTCATATGCCTCATATAGTTGTAGTACAACTCATGGTTCACTAGCTTTCTTTGCATGCTTTGTTGACTCTTGATTCTAACACATTTTGACTATGCCTTGAACTGATTTTATGCATATTTTGGACTGCCCTAGCTCTGTTTTTGGGTCTCATGGTCGAATGATGCTTGTTTTGCATGCTTGTAGTTCAATATCCATGCTTAGCCTTGAGTTTCGAGGCCCATTGCATGCATCTACTGAGGTGTTTTCATGCTTTGGGGTCATTTTGCATCACATTTCAGAGCTTATGCGAATGCCATATCCTCATGTTTTCTCCTCTTTAAGTGTGCTTGAGAGTTGTGCATGAATGCCTTGTTTTCGGACCATCGAATGAGCTCCATTTCTTTGCATTCCGAGCCATCATTTTAGGCCATTTCCCCACTGTTTCAGACCTGCCTAGGGTCTATTTGGGGTTGATTTTGCCATTTGTGCATTGCTTTGTGTACCTCTAGTGTAACGCACTTCTTTAGTTTCGGTATTTGGGCAATCTAGCTTGCATTGTGTGACATATTTTCATGATTCGGGACCATTGTGCATCATGTTTCAGAGCTGGGAATTGCATGTTTGTAGGCCATCTTTCATCCCTTGCCATGCTTTGGTAGAGTGGCATTTGATGCCTTAGGCTCGGTCCTTTGCATTCGTGCATGTTTGCATGTATTTCGGTTGTCTTATTTCCATCATATGGCCACTGATGTGAGTGTGGCTGAGGTCCACTCATATTGGTATAAGTCCATCGTGCATTGTGTATGCCATTTTAGTCCATAGCATTGCGTATGATAGGTTGCATGTTAGTTGCATTGTGTATGCCATCTCATTTGCATTATGTTTGGGATAAGAGTTAGACCAAGTACGGGAAACGAGGGACGTTTCGTACTCAAAGTGACGAAACGTGTCTCAATTCCTGGTCGCCAACACTCCGAATTTACCATGATGGAGTCTAGGCCTTGTTGTGTTTATGTGTGCATTCATTTCACATCGAGTCGTGCAATTCGACTCCTCGGTCATCATGCATCGAGATGCGTGATTGGTGGCACGAGGATCGAGGTGTGCATACATATGTGAAAATACTTTGCCATGCCCTTTCTTGCTCTCTACTGCAACAAACCAGAAATCAGCAACTTTCTAAAGCCTTGCACAGCATTCCGGGATCAATTGCAAACAGAGGCAAATTGGGGCATCGCGAGGAATTTCCCAACGAGGCGACGCGAGCATGCATGCATCTTTCATCATTCGGAACAGAGCTGAGGCGGTCCATGGATTTGCATATTAGTTTATTTTGCTTTCCTAGTTAATTTGTTAATTAATTAGAGTTTTGTAATATTTAATTATTTGTTCGAACTGTAATTATCCATTCGGACTGTATTATTTATTCGGACCCTCCGAGAGAGGGCAATGTTGTAATAAGTGTGTGTGCGTGTGTGTGATGTATGTCTTCCAACCCCACGTCTTTCTCCCTTTTATTTACCAGCTTATGATGGTTAGTTTAGGGCATGTTTCAATTAGCATACTTATGCTCGCATGTTTGCATCCATTCATCTGTCTTGCATGCACCGGGCTCGGCGCATCATACTAACTGCATTGTATTTCAATTCCGAGTTGGATACTTGTTAGTTATAGCATTTCACATGCCATTCTTAGATTAGCCGAGCCTATCTTAATTGCATTTTGCATGTGTTGCATTAGGCATTTCAGCATAGTTAGGATCATGCATAGATTTCTAACATAGCTTCTGTTTTGGCTTGGAGTACTCGGTAAGCGCTTATGCTTTAGCATCCTTGCATGTGTGTGAGTGACTGCCATGATAGCATGCTTACCATGAGGCTATGTGTTTATATGATATAACTGTCTGAATGCCTGTGGGTGAAGGTTGGGTTATTTGCATTGGAACAATTCATCGACTGCGAGTTTTAAGCCCACTTGAGAGTGGCAAAATCATGTTTTCTAAGCCCACTTGAGGGTGGCAAAATCCACGTCTTAGCCTACTTGCGAGTAGCACCTTCAAACCGTCTTTCAAAAATAAACATGAAATGTTTTGTTCCAACTCAGGCGATCCAGTCTACATTTGTATGTTGTGCGCATCACATAGTAATTCTAGGCTAATAAACCGGAATAAGAGCACATAATGTTTTCAAAACTCGATATCATGGTTAGTAGAGACCGATCTTTGATCGGGCGAGCGGGGGTGCTCACGAAGTGACCTTCCCCGATCGTACCCAAGTTCCCGAGCCGAGGCAACTTTGGTGATGACGGACACGTGGCCTTAGGCAACGAGTCAGGGTTTCCTAAATTCCCCCAAAATAAATATTTAGGTGGCGACTCTGTATCTGGCAAAGCAGTCCATGTTTGGCACTTCTTTCAAAAAATCTATTTTCAAAAACGATTTGCCGGATTTGGACTTTTTGATGATTCATCGGTCTTGCATTGCACTCTGCGAGATTAGATACAGGACCGTGACATTGAGTCCTGAACTGTAGTGAGCCCCAATGAACAAGACGGGATTTCTCTCGGGACGTTCGGGGACGTCTACACGCCTCAAAGACAATCGGAGGTTGATCTTCTCAACGTTAGAAGGCTGGCCGATTTTGCCTAGAGGTCGCGGGCACGGTCATGAAGGTCACGGGCGTGATAGTGTACTTTTAGGTGGCTACCCGCCCAACTAACGGGTGGGTAGCTCAGTAAGTTCTGCTAAACTTTGTTGTCTTAGATTTCCACAATAAAAACAGAACTAAAAACAATATATATGGGAGTCTTAACTTACCACTTTCAATTAGATTACAACAATATATAACATAATAAGAAATCAAAGCAAAAGAGCAAAATAAGTAAGAAATGCAATGGGTTCAATATGACGTCTGATTGAACCCAACTTAATTTTATTATCTTGTGCCTCTTTTAGTCTAATTTTGTTAGCCCTTTTTATTACCTTTCCATTCTTTAATCATTTTGTCCAAAAGTGATAATTACATCCATTAATGAAGAGAAGTGTCAAATAAGAAGTTTGTTCTTGGCATGAGAGAGAGATGTAATGCCCTGGTAATTAACTTCCGAAGAGATTAAACTATTTAGCATGGAATGTCTCTTTCTCATGCTTAAAACAGAACTAAAAACAATATTTATGAGACTTTCAACTCACCACCTTCAATTAGATTACAACAATATATAATATAACAAGAAATCAAAGCCAAAGAGCAAAATAAGTAAGAAATGCAAGAAAATGAAAAGTTTGTTAATTCACTTTCCAAGGAAAGAATGAACTCATTAGTTCACAAACTCCCTCTTGATCACCCTCAAGTGTAGGAAGTGTGTTATCAAATCCTCAATTCTAAATTATGGAGTTTATGGTATGGAAAGTGACTAACTCTCTAGTTTTTCTCAGTTTCAATCACTAAACACTCTTCCTTATAATCAAGGCAATTGATCTTTGGCTATATCAGAATTTTTTGAGTGGTTTTGATGTATGGAAATGAGGAATTTTAGTAGCTATGGAAACTTTGAAGTGTTTTGGCTCAAGGTTGCAATTTAGACAATTTTTTCTCTTTTGCTCTCTTTTCTCTCTAACTCTCTCGAATGATTTTTTTCCTCTTCTTTTCTATCCTCTCCATCTTCAATATATCATCTGAATGTATAAGCCATGTAAGAATAAACAAGTCAAGGAATGGAGGACAAGGTGGAAGACAAAGGTGATAGGCATGACAAGGATGATAATGATGATCAAGACTTTGTTGCTTTTGATTCATCCTTTATGACAAGGCCAAAACCTCTTTTGATAATGGAGGGTGAGTGGAGATAATGGATGATGAGTGGGTGAACCTGAATGGATCAGAAAATGGCTCAATGGGGCATCCCAACCGAACCAAAACCAAAAAAAGGGTTTGATGCTGTTTCGGGTCAGGTCAACAAAATCTGCTCTTAAGCCCAAATTCAAACGGGCATATCTCCCTTATTCGGACTTGGTTTTAGGTGATTCTTAGGTCCAAATTGAAGCCCCAGAAGTCTACTTTTCAATGGTATAGCCTCACATCTAAGTTCCAAGTGTACAAAGAGATATTCCTAATTTAGTGAAGGTTGTTCTTTCCCTCGAGCCAAGTCAACAAAATCTACTCTTAAGCCCAAATTCAATGGGCGTATCTCCCTTATCCGGATTCGGTTTTAGGTGATTCTTAGGTCCAATTGAAGTCCCAGAAGTCTACTTTCCAATGGTGGTGGCCTCACATCTAAATTCCAAGTATACAAAGAGATATGCCTAATTTAGTGAAATTTGTTCATTTCCTTCTTAACGATTTGATGCTCATCTTTTTCCTAAACCGGATTCTGTGAGAAACACATTCTGATTGTCATCATCGGGTAATCAACAGAAAGCGCTCAAGTCTTAGGACCGGTCAAAATAGGGTGTCTACACTCGCTATGTTCGCTCGAGCGGTAAATCCGTCGCTCGAGTGATCTGCAAATTTTTTGAGTTTTCAAAGCAGAGTCTTGAGCTTCCAAATGCAAATTCAAAGGCAAAACTCATGCATGGCTTGTTCAAAACTTAGAACCATGTTTGAAAATCACATACAAGCTCTGTCTTAAATCATTTGCTCAAGAATCTCATGAATTTAACCAAAATTGTGCTCAAAACTTCTATGCATGTGAGTTTTACAAACTCTTTTCTCAAATTCCACAACTATTGAACTCAAAACCCCATGCATGTCCAAAACTCTTTTTCAAAACATGAAATCAAACTCTAAAACATGATGAATTACACATGCATGTACCAAATGGTTTACAATAACAACTTAGATGCTCAAAACCAACCTCAAAGATGTCAAAACTTGGTAAAATCATACAGGCATGTGAAGTTACTTCCAT